>JALIZH010016324.1:0-40160 GCA_030522465.1 Rhipicephalus appendiculatus | reverse complement strand
TTACAAAAAATAACAAGAACATCAGCACAAAGTAACAAAGTAAAACAATGAAATGTTCGGAAAAGAAATACCTGGGATAGAAATAAGTGGTAATCAAACAACAAAATTGTAAATGTAGCAGTGAGACAGCTTGATGCAGGTTTATAGTGTGCTAGTTAGTGCTTTGCGGAAACGGTCCTTGTCTCTGATAGCGACTAGTGGCGCAGGCAGGCGATTCCACTCGTGACATGTTTTTGGCAGGAATGAATATGAGTAGGCGACTGTGCGTTGTGAAGGTACATGAACTTTGAAAGGATGATCGACACGCGGGGAGATATAAGATGCTGGTGCAATGTATCGGGATTTTAGCTCATCGTTGTGATCTTATGAAGAAGGCAAAGACGAGATGATTTCCTGCGAGAATAAAGGAGGGAATGCCAAGTGTACGTTTCATGTTAGTGACGCTAGCAGTTCGATGGTATTTGTTAAGGATGAAACGGGCCGCTCGATTTTGCACACTTTCTATTATGTTTGTTAGAGTAGCATGGCCAGGGTCCCATATCGAGCATGCGTATTCAAGGTTTGATATAACATAATTAATGTAGAGCTGTTGTTTTAGTTTCGGGGGAGCTGAAGAAAAGTTGCGTTTCAAATAGCCAAGCATGCGGTTAGCTTTGGACGTGATGTATTCAATGTGTTTTTTTCCAGGATTGATTGTTAGTAATATGCACACCGATATATTTATAAGACAGCACTTGATCAAGCGAAAGAATATTAAGTAAATAAGTAGGGCATGCCAGATTATTACGGGAAATCCTCATTGTTTTGCATTTAGACGCGTTAAGGTCCATTATCCAGAGCTTACACCATGTTGAAATGTTATTTAGATCATGCTGGAGTGTTAGCGTATCATTACAACTATCAATCTTGCGATATAAAACGCAATCGTCGGCGAATAGACAAATGGAACTTGCGATTTGGTTAGCAAGATCATTGATGTATATTAAAAAAAGTAGTGGCGCTAAAACAGAGCCCTGAGGTACACCAGAGCCAACCGGTATTTCAGGAGAGTCGTTATCATTAGTGCTCACATATTGCGTTCGGTTAGACAAAAACTCTCGAATCCAATTGAAGACCAAGGCATCAACGTTTAGCTGGCTGAGTTTTAATAAGTGTAAGTGGTGAATGACTCAGTCAAAAGCCTTCGCGAAATCTAAAAATACACAGTCTACTATAAACCCGGCGTCTAGAAATGCGTGAAGATCATTGCAAAATGTTAATAATTGCGTTTCGCATGAGAATGAGTTACGGAACCCATGCTGACTAGCATGAAAAACCTTATTTGATTCCAAAAAATTGACTAGATGTGTGAAAATGACGTGTTCAAATATTTTACAAGGTATTGATGTCAAGGAAATAGGTCTATAGTTTTGCGGGTTGTGTGTGTCCCCAGATTTATGAAGTGGAACCACCTTGCCTGTTTTCCAGTCTTTAGGTAAATAACTGTTGTTCAATGATTTCGTGAAAATAAGGTTTAGTAGAATGGAACTATATTCGGCAGTAGCCTGCAGAAATTTGGACGTAATGCCATCGATACCGCAAGAGGAGGATCTTTAAAAATTTTTAATGATGGAACGGATACCAGAAGAGTCGAGTAAAATGGGTTCCATTGGAAGGTAGCTAGGCGCAATGAACTGTGTGCGAAGCAGCTTAAGGCGAAGTTCAATCCGGTGGTGGCGGTGGTGGTGGTGGTGGTGGTGTCGTCCTGACCACCCTTACTGCACATGTGCAAACCCTTTAAAAAAATCCTCCTCTCCCCCTCTCTCTCCTCCAGGCATCCCTCCACGCGGCGACCGCACCCCCACTGCGCATGCGCGTGCCCCCTCTCTCTACAGTAGAGGGTCGCAAACCGCAATCTTCCTTTGGTTTGCGACCCTGTCTTTCCTTTATCTTTCTTTCTCTTTCTCCCTCTCTCTAGGATACGGCAACCTTCCGTTACCTCTGTCGCGCAATTAGCGATGACCAAACGTTCGTTGGAGCTGCAAAGTCGCAAAGAGCCGCCATGCAATTCTAGAAGTGTGCGACAGCCCTCTGGGTACTTCGTTAAGTGGATGATTTTTTAAGAGCGTAGGCTTGCGACGCAAGATGACCGAACTTTTGTAATTTTCACTGTTTAATCATAACGCAGCTCACCGGTACTTTCTTGCCATTATTAATACAGCCACGAGCGTCAATCCTTCTAAAATGCACCCCCGTTATTCCAGCCAAGCAAGAAAAAAAAATGAATTCAGGTGGCGACAACTACAGACTTTTCGGGGATTTCTCGCCGGTAATCACGCGAACAGTCACTTTCTGGCTGCAAAGCGATTGAACCCACGGACACGACACCTTTTTCCGTTATTGCACGGAGGAAATGATGCCGATAGATTAGATGCGAGAAAACCAGCAGATCCCACGCATTGTGGGGAATCGATGTAATGCGAAGCAGCCAGCATGAGTAAATCATGCTTTACATAATACGCATGTCATGGTTTACATGTTAGGACCTGTCCTTTATGTTCGTCCTACACTCACGTCACGCAATACCAATTCTGGTGTATATCAAACTAGCGAACTGGACGAAAGCGCACCATGAGCGTGGCCTGCAAATGGCATGGTAGATGACATGCATGCCAAGATTTTCATGCTACCACCTGATGTTCGTCATACAGTCACGTCGCACAATACCAAATTTGGTGTATACCAATCTAGCGAAACGGCCGCCAGCGTGCCATGAGCGTGGCATGCAAGTCATGTTGCACATGGCATGTCATGATTTTCAAATGATCTCTTGACATTTATGTTCGTCATACAGTCACGTCACGCAATACCAAATTTGATGTATATCAAGCCAGCGAAATGGTCGCGAGCGCGCCATGAGCATGGCATGCAAGTCATGTTGCACATGACATGTCATGATTTCCAAATGACCACTTGGCATTTATGTTCGTCATACAGTCACGTCACGCAATACTAAACTTGGTGACTATCAAGCTAACGAAACGGCCTCGAGCGTGCCATGAGCGTGGCATGCAAGTCATGTTGCTCATGATATGTCATGACTTCCATATGACCACTTGGCATTTATGTTCGTCACACAGTCACATCACGCAATACCAAATTTGATGTATATCAATCTAGCGAAACGGCAGTCAGCGCACCATGAGCGTGGCATGCAAATCATGTTGTACATGACATGCATGTCATGATTTTCATATTACCATCTATAATCTTATTGGTCATGCAAAAATATCTCATCGCACCAATTTTTGGATATATCAAGTTAAGAAAACGGCCTCAGGAGCACTACGGCCATGGCGTGTAAATCATGATGTTCACGACAAGTTAGTCAAGATTTTCAGGATATGACCAGTCAATCATCTTCGTCATATAGTCATGTTATGCCATGCCAATTTTGGTATAAATCCCATTAATGATACGGTCAGGAGAGCACAAAGTCGCAGGCGGCTAGATAGATAGATAGATACGCTCAAACTCGCCGAAGTTCGCTAAGAAATGCTTCGCATTTAAAAGCAAACGCGAGTGAAAGGTGGCATGTGCTTATGAAAAGAATTACTCAAATAATCTGGATCTGCGCGGACAGCTGGCGTTTCTCTCCTCCCGTCTCTCTTCCATCGCGATTTGGGGCGGTAGCTCTGTCCTTAAACACAACTCACGCATTCAAAGATGGTCGAGCTAAAGCCTTGAGGTCGAGCATCGCGGTCCGAAAATGTGATAGACGACGTGGACACAAAGCACGACCTCAAGGCCAACAGCAGCACTTCGTAGCACCTGTATACTTGCCACACATGCAGCATGTAGCGGTATAGGGGAGTCTGCATGTGCCACGTTCGCATGCGCGTTGTTATTTAAAATCTTTTTTTTGGCATATCGCGCGCGACGACCCCGAGCGAGTCTTGCTGACGTAGGCAGAAGGGCTCGCATTTGTCTCCTGCGGAGTTCCGCTGAAAATGCGCATCCGTCAGGCTTCATTGAAAGCTATGGTGTGCGGTCTACGTTGCGAATGGTAGCATACACAAGCTGTGTAGTACATTAGTACGGTATAGTTTGCTAAAATTGTTTTCAGCGTGAGTGATGTGAAACCAACAAACATATATATTTCTACTTGCCCTGAAAGCAAGGTTTCCTTATTTAAAGGATTCGGTATTCCAAGCAAATAAGTGTGATGCATAGTTCGGCCGCTGGCGATACTCTCTGCAAAGCATGAAGCGCCTGCATTTTTAGTTCAAATAAAAAACGAGGGCGCAAGTCCTTCTTTTCAAGAGAGCTTCTGTATTCTAAGGTAAGCAGTACGTTCGCATGTCTTAGCACGAGCTGTGTGGGCGCGCGAGGGTTACCGTGAAGAGATTACAACAGTACGCATAATTTAAACTGAAGGTACTTGCTTGAAGCCAAATAAAACTGAAGCAATATAATCAATAATCAATACAACTTTTATTATTATTACATGATCGAAAAAAATCTAAATTTGAATAAACCTCGAAAAGTGCACAATGCTTCCTCTTGTTTGGTCTTCAAAACACACGAAATTTGCGAGTAAATCATCCTTATTTTTCGCTCACATCTTATCCGTCGCTGGATGAAGGTCTGTCTTGGTAGTCTCCTATTTACTCCAGCTTCTGTTACTTAATTCTGTTTCAACCCCGCGTACACCTCAATTTCGTCGTTCCATCAAACTCCTTGCTATACTCGGCTACATTTCCTATGCCGTAGCTCTAACTGACCTGCGCATTACTTTGACGTCGAATATTCAGTTTTTATCCGCTTAATATCAGCTCTAATGTCGGCCACCCCTGCTGATTCTGTGGCCCATTCTGCTGTCTTCCAAATTCTTCATCTACACCTGTCATTTTCCGTTTTATTTCAAGGGTCAGAGTCATTACATATTCTTAAGTTCATCCCTCATTGTTCACGTTCCGGCCCCATGAGTTAGAACTGCCAGCATGTAATTTATTGCCCTTTTCGCGCCATGAACAAGGAAGATTTCCTGTCGTGATTTCGGAATGCGTGCTGTAGGCGCTCCAGCTCATCGTTATTCATCGGCGCACTTGCTTTTCATGAGCAGGCACTCTGTCAGTAATTGACCTTAGCTATTGTAATACGCTCTTGTAAAAACTCCAAAAATGTGCGCTTCGTACACCGGGCTACTTATTAAATGTGAAGCATTTCTTTGCGATCAAATGAAATACGACCGTTTATATCTATCTATCTATCTATCTATCTATCTATCTATCTATCTATCTATCTATCTATCTATCTATCTATCTATCTATCTATCTATCTATCTATCTATCTATCTATCTATCTATCTATCTATCTATCTATCTATCTATCTATCTATCTATCTATCTATCTATCTATCTATCTATCTATCTATCTATCTATCTATCTATCTATCTATCTATTCGCCTACGTCTGGGTGCTCTCGTGATCACCCCCCTTACTTGATGCTAGAAGAGCCAGGGTCGGGGCCAGTTGGTTGTGCATAGTGTAAACTTTTGTGCGCTACAAGTAAACAAAATCAACGAAGAAAATGGTACGGGACAACACAAGCGTGCGTTGTCCCGTACCATTTTCTTCGTCGATTTTGTTTACTTGTAGCGCACAGAAGTTTACGAGGGTAAGATGGTTGGACGAATATGACTCCCTCGTCATGGCATGAATAATGTGACAATCCCGTCGCGTACGTCGTCAAACCCTTTCCGCCAGACACGTGTAGCACATACCCGTATACCACGAGCTGGTATGTGCCACAGATTTACAGTGGAACGACGAGAACAGACATAGGCAATTTTAATGCGAAAGCGTTAAAAAAAGCCGGCACATCCCACGATCTGTGGGATTCGATGTAATGCGAAGCAGCCAGGAAGGGGCAAATCATGCTTTACGTAATTTGCCCGTCATGTTTTACATGTTAGGAGCTGTCATTTGTGTTCGTCATACAGTCACGTCGCGCAATACCAATTTTGGTGCATATCAAGCTAGCGAACTGGACGCAAGCGCACCATGAGCGTGGCATGTAAATGGCGTTGTAGATGACATGCATGCCAAGATTTTGATGTTACCACCTGCCACGTATCTTCGTTATACAGTAATGTCACTCAATACCGGATTTGGTGTATATCGAGCTAACGAAAGGGCCGCGAGCGCGCCATGAGCGTGGAATGCAAGTCATGTCGCTCATGAATGTCACGATTTCCACAATTACCACTTGTCATTTATGTTCGTCATACAGTCACGTCACTCAATACCAAGTTTGGTGTATATCAAGCTAACGAAACGGCCGCGAGCGCGCCATGAGCGTGTCATGCGTCATGTCGCACATGACAAGTCACGATTTCCATATTACCACTTGTCATTTATGTTCGTCATACAGTCACGTCACTCAATACCAAATGTTGTGTATATCAAGCTAACAAAATGGCCGCAAGTGCGCCAAGAGCGTGGCATGCAAGTCCTGTCGCACATGACAAGTCATGATTTCCATTTACCACTTGTCATTTCCACTTGTCATACCACTTGTCATTTCCATTTACCACTGAACATACATGACTGTATGTTCCTCATACAGTCATGTCTCTCAATACCAAGTTTGGTGTATATCAAGCTAACGAAACAGCCGCGAGCGCGCCATGAGCGTGGCATGCAAGCCATGTTGCACATGACAAGTCATGGTTTCCATATTACCACTTGTCATTTATGTTCGTGATACAATCACGTCACTCAATCCCAAATTTGGTGTATATCAAGCTAACGGAACGGCCGCGAGCGTGCCATGAGCGTTGCATGTAAATCATACTTTTCTTGACAAGTTAGTCATGATTTTCATGATATGACCCGCTATTTATGTTCGTTATACAGTCATGTTATGCCATACCAAATTTGGTATAAATCCCATTAACGATACGGCCAGGAGAGCACAAAGTCATAGGCGGCTAAATAAATAGCAAGATACACTCAAGGTCGCCGAAGTTCGTTAAGAAATGCTTCGCATTTAAAAAACCGGCAGATCCCACGCGCTGTGGGAATCGATGTAATACGAAGCAGCCAGCAAGGAGCAAATCATGCTTTACATAATATGCATGTCATTATTTAAATGTTAGGACCTGTCATTTGTGTTCGTCATACAGTCACGTCGCGCAATACAAATTTTGGTGTATATCAAGCTAGCGAACTGGACGCAAGCGCACCATGAGCGTGGCATGTAAATGGCATTTTAGATGACATGCATGCCAAGATTTTCATGTGCCCACCTGCCACTAATGCTCGCTTAATTTTTTACCTCAAATCACAGCAAGATGCGAGACGCCATCCGCGTGCCAGCGTTTAAATTGACGGACATTTTGTCAATTCCAAAGTTTGTTCCTCGAACGCCTGTGCCCACTGAGACGGGGTCGGTCAGAATGGAACGCGATGCGCGCGTCTCCTTCTTTGCATGATTGACGCTTCGCAAGCAAAGCGCGAGCGCTGTAGAGTCCAACGCGACCGGCGTCTGTTTGCGCGCCCCGGCGCCCACCTGGCACCGTGCCATAGCACGGCTGGAGGGACGGACAGACGGACGGACGGACGTGAGCATGAGACATCAAAGGCTTTCGCCTTAAGAATTTGGTGTATATCAAGCTATTCGCCTCGAGATCTAGGAGTGGCGCCCTCTCGCGTGTGACGTCAGGGAGGGGACTCGGATGCAGCTCTTCGCGCGCGCGTTCGCTACGTGAAGGCTGCTCGACGCTACCAGCCTGTCTATCGTGCTCCAGCTATTGAAATTTTGGTGGGCAAGTTCACAAAGCAATTTGTACTGAATGTTCAAGCAAAATGCCCAGCGAAGTCGAGCGGAGTTGCCGTCAGAAGCACGTTCTGTGTCGATTGCTCCTGTTGTCGTCTGCTAGCCATCCATGTGTACATCTGCTTCTATGGTGAATTTTTCTTTTCGCGACTGCTCTATGGCCGTGGTGCACTCAAAATGACTTTCCTGCCCGTTTTCGATAACTGACTTCAGCGTTCGGGCTTCAGCTTCCATGTCTGCGTTAAAGCGCAATAAATGTATACCGCGTGCCGCGCGTTCAGTTGCCAAGCCTGCTCCTGATTCAATTCATATGTTCGGAGCATGACAAACGACGTGTCATGTCATTCAAATAAATTAAGTGGCGTTACCGGCAACAACATTTGATTAAATACACATTTTTAGCAGCTGCTGTGTAAGCGCGTCGTAAGTACTTTAAATTGAAACACGAAATAAACTGGGTGAGTCTGAAAGGGATGCACGACGGGGATATGAAATGTCGGTAGGTTGTCCGGAGCGACTTTCTTTTGTTTTTTGTTCTATTTTTTTGCAACATATTTTAATCCTTACGTTAATAAATCGACGTTTGTTAACTCGTCCACGGTGGTCTGAAAATATGCTGAACAGAATTAGTGTAATCATACTAACGTTGATAAATATAAAGCTTTCGCATCGAAAGATGTATTTGCAATAAAATACTGTAAATCAACCTCAACGGTCGACTCCTGATGTGGCTTGGTGCGATCACTGTACTAAAAAGACTCGAGTTCCTTATGCATTTCCCTAAGTTGACTCGAAGGCGAAAGCCACCTTTTTCTTGAGTCGATGTATTGTTCCTTCGCCGCCCCCCCTCCGAATGCTTTCCGGGCGTAACGTGGTTTTGCACTGAAGCTTTCTACACATCACCTGGTTTTGCATCGCCTCCGAGATCGGCCCACCAATCACGGAGGCAATGCAAAAGCGACGATGTCATGTGATGACGTAATCATGTGACATGACATTATGACGTCACAAATTTTGTCGGTCTGGGATGTCATGATGACGTGATCGTGTGATGAATTTTCGCATCACTCGTGTCGACGCTGGCGACGCGGGACGCCGACGGTCAATTTTCGCAATTTATGTGGAATCTAAGGCTCCCATCTTAAAATATTCAATCTTGTTACAGCACGGTAAAGAATCACAATAATCAGCCACAGGGGCCAAAAAGAATGGTGGGAAAGAGCTCTCTTTCTCCTCTTCCTGGACACATTCGCCGATTTTTCCTAATGTTTACGAAGCTGTACCATCGGTGTCAAGTGAAACGCGAACACTGCAGCGGATCGCGTTGCCCAAGCATTAGAAATATAGTGCGCACCATCCTGTCATTACAATTTGCAGGCTCGCACAGTCGAGTAGGCAGCACTGCGCGATCGAAAACATGAATGCGGCTCATGGACGTATCTCTAATCATATGGGTCGAACTGTACCACGCGCACCACTGCTGGCGTTTCATTCCGAGCGATCTTATTTGCATCCAGGTCGCCCAATCTATGCTAGTGGTCCGCAATAACCCGCTGGTCGATGAACTTATCGATTTCATTTTGTCGGCTGTCGTGTCTGCAGAAGTCCACGTGACTACAATTGGGAGTGGAGCGTGAATTTTCGTTCATCTCAAGTTTGTTTACCCAACGCTGATTTTTGCGAATAAGCCGCAAAATTGATCGCGCTGCGATTTCAAAGCAGCGGAGGCTCTCTTTAACTCACTTGGCGGGGGCGTTCGCGCTTTCACGTAAGCGATTTCAACGCCATCCAGCCCAGTGAGCGACGCTACGAACTCGGGGGCATGAATCTGACCGCGATGGATGTCGGTATACAGAAGATATGTTAAATGTTACCGTTTCTTAAAACTCATGTAATGCTAGCAGTCATCTCAAGAAATATCATTAGAAGAAAATGCAGCTAGTAGTCGAGGAACGCCGTGCGACGCAGGCGAACTATAACGAAAGTGCTGCTGTTTTAGCCAGAGCGTAGCAGACGACAAAAGCCGAATCCCCGCCCTTGCGTCACCGGAGCGCCGTTCGCAGCGCCGCCATCGGTCGCACACGAGGCGAATAGCGACACGGCCACGAGAGTGTCATGAGCGTGGCATGCAAGTCATGTCGCACATGACATGTCATGATTTCCATATTACCACTTGTCATTTATGTTCGTCATATAGTCATGTCACACAATTCCAAATTTGGTGCATATCAAGCTAAGGAAACGGCCGCGAGCGCGCCATGAGCCTGGCATGTAAATCATGTTGTACATGATATGCAGGTCATGATTTTCATGTTACCACCTGTCATTTATGTTGGTCATGTCTCATCGTACCAATTTTTGGATATATCAAGTTAAGAAAACTGCCTCAGGAGCACTATGGCCATGGCGTGTAAGTCATACTTTTCATGACAAGTGAGTCATGACAAGGGAGTCATGTCCAGTCATTCGTGTTTGTCATACAGTCATGTTATGCCATACCAATTTTGGTGTAAATCCCATTAACGATACGGCCAGGAGAGCACAAATCGTAGGCGGCTAGATAGATAGATACGCTCAAAGTCGCCGAAGTTCGCTAAGAAATGCTTCGCATTTAAAAAGCTGACATCGGCAGCGTTGACCTGACGAATGAACAGGATGAATGTCAGGGTCCCCACAGGAATTGAACCCCAGCAATCTGCGTGGCAATCAAGTATTCTTGCGCAGAGCCATGCCAGGTCTCGGAAGTACGTTTAAAATGTTCGGGAAACGTCAATTGTAGTTGCAGTGCTGGCTATCCAATTTTATCAACATTTCATATCTACTCTTCTGATACAGACGTAACGTCGGGTTAACGTCAATTGTAGTGAAGCGCGATCCACTAAAGTTGGTTTATGTAGCAGTGTCCAGGGCTACCATCCTCGCGAGCACAAGCGCTACATATCAGCTACCGCTTCTGGTGTTGCTAATACCCGTGTTGCTGTTGGCATCGTTACGCAATTTTAAAGAACTGGGTATATAAAACATATGGATTTGTTCATATCATTAGAGTCATTTCGTAACGTTTCAAACAAAAGCTAGCAGTTGTTCCGTGTACGAATACAACCGACGAGCGAAGCTCCTTAGAAGTGGGACGCACGCGACGTTCGGCGCGCGCGGAATTTCATTGTCCAGGCAACGGACCAACCACTGGGTGGACGAGAGAGAGATTCTAGAAAGAAGAAGAGAATAAAAGGACGCTATTTTCTCCCTCCCGTCGTGGGGGCACGGCTCAGCGCCTTTAGGGATGGGGAAGGGGGAAGTAAAGATGATAGAAAGAAAGAGAGAAGATAGCGAGAAGGGGTGAGTAAGTGACAAGAGTGTCTTTTCAGTCCAGGCAGGGAGGACGAAGCCAAGGCGTTCGTCTAGGGCGTCGAGGTCTACAGGAACTGCAAACTTGAGAAAGGCTCTCAGGGCTGCTATCCTGGACCGTGCGGGAAAGAGGAAGTCATCCACAGTTGTCGCAGGGAGACTGAGCAGGCGGTAGCGGCGCACCATCTCGCATCGTTCACCAGCCAGGGCAGGGCAGGAGCAGATGATGTGCTCCAGCGTTTCTTCGGCACCACATCTGCGGCACGCAGGGGATGAAGAGCGACCCTTGGCGTACATACGCGCAGCAGGCCAGGCACTGCCGGTCCGCAGGCGAAGCAGCAGCCACCGCTCGCGTCTCTTCAGGCCAGTCTCCGGTAAGGGTGGCGGTGGATTACCGCTTGCCACCCGCCTGTCAGGGTGAGCCGTTGGAAGTAGCTGCCGTAAGCGTTGTCGGGAGTAGTCTGAGAGGGCTACCGCCTTGGTGATCGGGGTGTCGCCGTGGTGAGCTGCCTTTGCAGCGGCGTCGGCCTCCTCGTTCCCAGCAATCCCAACGTGGGAGGGAAGCCAGTGAAGGGACAGGCGCACACCGCTAGCTCTGATGGCGGTTAGCTTGGCGTGGAGCAGCGCCACGGTGAGCCCAGCTTGGACTGGTTGCAGCAACGCTTGCAGTGCTGGCCGGGAGTCGCAGATGATCGCCACGGGCTGCTGGGGTGTTGTAGCAGCGAGGTAGTCGGCTGCCAAGTGAAGGCCAGCCAGTTCGGCTGCAGTGGAGCTGGCGTGAAAGGGAAGGCGACACTGGATGGTGGTCCCAGTCGTTGGTATCACACAGGCAGCCGCGGCCGAGCGGGGGCTGTCCCGGACAGAGCCGTCCGTAAACATAAGGAGGTGGCCCCGCAGGCTGTCGTGGATTTTCGTCACGGCTGACTGGTGGAGCGCGCACGCCGGAGACCGCCTTTTGCTCAGGTTTTCCAGCTCCAATTGCACGTCCAGAGGCTGCTGGTGCGGTGGAGGGGGGTGGATAGGGCAAGGAGCCTGGGGCACCAGTTCATCGTAGAGGGCGCAGATTTGTTTTCGCGCGTTCGCCGGTGAGAGGAGAGGGCAGAGACGCAGATAGAGGAAGAGGTAGACTAATGTGCCTCCGCTTCGCAGGTGTTCGTATTCTCGCGCTTTGCGCATCGTGCAGACGCCATCCGCGTTCCAACGCTCATAAAGCTCATTTATGCTCCCGCGTGCGGAGGACACGCCAAAGCTGGCACCGTGCCAGGGAGCTTCAACGGCGAAGGCGGGGTGCTGGCTTAAGGAGCTTTGCTCCTAATAAAAAAAATGCCCCCACCTCCCCGAAGGGAATCGTGAGGAAATGCGAATGCATTTCGCGCGCGCTTCACTCCATTTATATATGGTGGTTGTGGTTCGCAGAAGGAAAAGGCGCCTAATTTCTGCAGCCCAATCGGGAGCACGGCGCAGCGCGTGTTTTTTTTGCCTTTTTTGTGTTTTTTTTTATTTTTTTTAATTAAAAACAATTTTTTTTCATATATAGCTCCGCCGAGCTCCCGCGATGCGAGCGCCCTCACGCGTCAGAGCGCGCTCCTCCTCTCCACTCACTCTCCGCTACTCCGCCCGCACCACCTCCTCCGGTTGCTAGGGGCGAGGATAAGCGCGCGCGCCCGCAGCTGTTGCTATGGGAGAGGGAGTGAGAGAGGAGAGAAAACACCTGCCGCGGACAACGCCAACGCCGCACAACGCCGGATGCCTGACATAGCCCGACTATGAAATGCATTCGCATTTAGAAAAACTACAACACATAACCTTCCGTCCGCATGCTTCGCCTAACCTCGATTACCAAGGTACGGGGGATTCCCAAGGTACGATTCCCAAGGTACGTGGGAGACGTTATCTGCGCTAGAGTTACTGTATATGCTCCCTACGGGAGCAGTGTTGCCGCATAGGTCCACCACTATGTTCAAAGGAAGGGACGTGAAGCCACCCGTCGAGAGCAGGGGACAACTACGGCGCATTGTTCCTGCACGGGCGACATGCCGCACACCTTTTAGCATTATACGTTCTAGCTCATCGTGTCCGTGGACAAAACGACGCGTACAACAATTTTACAGCGTTCGACCGATGCCGGGGGCAGTGCAGGGCGTGGAGCAGAGGCTCATACGCACGACAAAACATGCATTAAGTGAACTAAATGCGGAGAATTAACCCTTTCAGCCCTCATTCTTAACGTGTGGATAATTTTTGTCTTGTTGATTTGGCTTGACTACCACCTATATATGGGACACCAGGGAGGAGAGCACAAAGGGGACAACTGAGCACCAAGCTTGCGACTTTGTGCTCAGTGTTTGTAAAGTGAAATATGGTACATTTAAATACTTCAATTTTGTACCCCTTTAACGCGAGTAGTTGTTGTGTGGCTAAAGATGTAGCAACGGCATATTCGTTAGAGCGTCTCAAATGTAAAAAAAGCAAGTTTTTGTGTTCATAATACACAGCTCCTCGTTGCACTTGAAAGGTCGTTGTCTAATTATTGGACGCTTTGGAAGATCTAAAATCTTAAAGATGGCTGAATCCGGCTTTGCTGCGTCAAGATAACTTCTGCCCATGTGTGCAAGGGCAAGCTGACGGAACTTCACTTCACCGTTGTCATCTTCTAGCTCCCGCACGTTCGTTTCTTGTTGTGCCGAAAACGTATTCTGACGTATTACCTACCATCTCGCGGTTGAAATCCTCTTACATATTAGCTAAGAAATCGCGGCTGGGTTCTCGTGTGAAATAACGAGAAATCGGAAGCGTACACAAGCACTACGGGTCTGGATAAACACGCAATGAATTTAGGGCCTTGATAACCACTGTTCCCTGGTGTTATATATTTAGGGCATGAAGATTGCGCATTACTGCGGGCGACGCGTCAATGTTAGGGAAGAGTCAGTTTGTAAATGAGCAGGTCAACGTGTTAGAAACACAAAAAAATATTGCAGCTACTGATACAATGCTTAATCACTGAAATATCATGAAACACATGGTTTCGGCGATTGTCGTCTTTTTGGCCTTCCACCACTTTGCTTTCCACTTTGCAGAATTATGAGAAAGACGACGATAAAAAAACTACTACCTCTGTTTGCGCAGGTGTTTTCACAATGCCTTTCTTTTTCACAATGCGCAGGTGTTTTTCACGTCCCCTTTCTTATGGATTAAGATGATGTTGGCGTTCCTCCAAGATTCTGGTATCGTCCCCATGAATATACACTTCGTATGCAGCGTGGCCAGTTTTTGTAACAAAATCTTTCCACCGTCTTTCAACAGGTCTGTTGTTACCTGATCCTCACCAGCGGCTTTGCCTCTTTGCATTCCCTCTATGGCTTTCTTTACTTCTGTCAATACTGGTGGGATGTCAGACTCCTATGGGCTATTACTGCTTTTAAATACGATAGTCTTTCATGGGATACTTCAACGCAGAAATTTCGGTCTTTCTGTCTGTCTGTCTGTCTGTCTGTCCCCCCAATTCAGCCACTGGGCCAAAGTTTAACCACTTGCTGAACGCCCATCCATCTTGAACTGCTATTTGCGTTCATACTTGTCAACATTTTCGATTAAAAAGCAAATATTGCGCAATCTGAGGCACATCAACACATAAGTATCAGGTCGTGTGTTTCTTTATTAGAAAATACATAAATACGCAATTCTAAAGACCCTAGTGTTTTTTAGGCTGCGCTGAAAATGCGACGCTGTGCCCGAACTGCGACGCTATGCACGAAAAAGCCATGTGCCGACGAGAAGGTACTGCCGCTGGCAGTGGCCCTTGGTTCAGCATAAGCTCATGTTTTAGATGGGAAGCATCTTATGGCGAAGCTTAATCCGTTAGTGGTGGTGGTGGTGGTGTGCCGCGTGGCCTCCCTTACTGCGCATGCGCAAACCCTTTAAAAAAAATAAAAATAAAAAAACCTCCTCTCCCCCCTCTCTCCTCTAGGCATCCCTGCCCGCGGCGTCCACACTCCCATTGCGCATGCGCGTCCCCCCCCTCTCTCCTTTCCCACGCTCCCCCCTCTCTCGCCTCACGACGTCGACGCAGGCAGCGTCTGCTAGCGAATTTCTTGGTTGAAAAAACCGACTGCTCGCGCTGCACAACCGTTCACTGGTCACCCCGTATATATGGCAATGGATATTGACCTGCAAGGTGGTGCCGGTGGGAGATTTCTCCTGTGCGTTGTTGAAAAATGAAAATTGGCAGCGTGCGCGTTAACTAAAAGCGGACTGCGGGTCTCTGTCCAGTCGGACTCTTCTGTCTCTCATTGCCCATTAGAAGCGATTGGCATGTTCCAGTAGGAAACACCGCTCCATAACTGCGTGCTTTGCGCCTCCCCAGTTTTCTCTTCTGCGCAACGCTGCGATGAGCGCCAGCGTCAACGCCGCCTCCAGTGTAAGCGTTAGCACCCGCTGCTTCACATCTAAACATGGTTCCCTTTAGCGGGAGATGGTGTAATTTTTTTCGATGGCGTCCATATCTCGCGTAGCGCCTCCTCTATTTCATCAATGCCATCCAGGTGCGGCCGATTCAACATAGAGTCGGCGCCGTCTGAGGCATGGCAAAACATAGTAGAATGGCCGGTACACGACTGTCGTCTTTCGACGAGATTTGCAGCGAAGCACGCAGATACGCGGCCAATTTTTTACGTTATCATCCTGATTGTCTCGGTTGCTGTACAGATCTTTGTAGAACTCCTCCGCCACCTCAACTATTCTATCCATATTAGTAGTGACTTTGCCTTCGTTGTTCCTTAATGCATACATCTGAATTTTGCTACGCACAGTTTTGTCTTCAGAGTTTTGAGGTTTCTCCCGTTCTTTAGAGCATTCTCAATTCTCTCTATATTATACCTTCTTCTCTCCATATTATACACCTATTGATTAACTTCGAAAGCTCTGCCAGCTCTATTTTGTCTGTTGCCTTTGAGGCTTTCCTGGTTTGACGTTGCTTAATAAGGTTTTTCGTCTCCTGAGAAAGCTTACCAGTGTCCTGTCTAACGACTGTACGCCCGACTTCCATTGCACACCCCTTAATGATACTAGTGAGATTATCATTCATTGCGTCAACGATAAGGTCGACTTGCTCGGTTAGAGCCGCGTATCTATTCCGAAGTGAAACTCTGAATTCCTGTACATTCCCTCTTAGAGCTAGTTCATTAATCGGTTTCTTGCGTATCAGTTTCTGCCATTCCTTCCTCAAGTCTAGGCGAATTCGGGATCTTACCATTCTATGGTCACTGCAGCGGATCTTGCCAACTACTTCCACATCCTGTACAAGGCCCGGGTGTGCACACAGATTAAAGTCTATCTCATTTTTAGATTTCCCATTAGGACTCCTCCACGTCCACTTACGGTTAGCCCGTTTTCTGTAGAAGGTATTCAAGATCCGTAAATAATTGCGTTCTGCGAACTCTACTATTAACTCCCCTCTAGCGTTTCTAGCGCCGATGCCATATTCCCCAACTGCATGGTCTCCAGCCTGCTTCTTGCCTACCTTGGCATTAAAGTAGCCCATCAGTACAGTGTACTGTGTCTTTACCTTATTCATTGCTGACTCTACGTCTTCATAGAAGCGCTCAACCAATTGATCATCATGGCTGTATGTAGGCGCGTAAGCCTGTACCACCTTCATCTTGTACCTCTTATTAAACTTAATTACGATACTTGCCACCCTCTCACTAATGCTGTAGTATTCCTCTATATTGGCAGCTATATTTTCATGAACAAGGAACCCCACCCCCCAGTTCTCTTCTGTCAGCTCAGCCACAATAGCATAGGACGTGTCTGTTCTTTAGCAGTGTATAAGCCTCATGTGTCCTCCTAACCTCACTGAGCCATATTACATCCCACTTAACACCCTCTAATTCTTCGAATAGCCCAGCTAGACTCGCCTCACTAGATAAAGTTCTAGCGTTATATGTAGCCAAGTTCAGAGTCAAATGGCGGCTTGTCCGGACCCAGAGATTCTTAGCCCCGTCCGCTGCGTCGCAGGTCTGACCGCCGCCTTGGTCAGTTGCCTCGTAGCCGCTGGAGACTGAGGGCCGAGGGTTGATTGGTGTATTCAGGTGGGAGGTAGTGGCCAGGTACTGCGCCAGGGTGGCCAATCCTGTTCTGGTGAGGGAGTGCATTGCCGGTTGTGGTCGCCAGTGAGGCTGCACCTCAGGCCTTTTTCGTTAGAGCTCGTTTCGCAGAAATTCAGGCGTCGGCGTCGGCGGCGGCGTCGTTCGTTGTGACCGAAAGATCAGCATCTTGTCCAGGACCGAAAAATAGAGAAAGATGCAAATAAATAATAAAAATTTCGCAGATCCCAAGTACCATGGCAATCGATGTTATGCGAAGCATGCGTAGGAAAGGTGACTGGGCTGTAACTTTTGTACTGAGCTAAACGTTACGAAGTGACGTTAAATATATGTACAAATGTCGCACGCACAGACATATGTGGAAAAGTCGCATATGTTTCATATAACCAGTTGTTTGCAGTTGCTTAACGATGCCAACAAGAACATGGACATTACCAACACCAGAAGCTGTAAGCTGATTGTAGCATTTGTTCTTGCGTGGATGGTAGCCCTGGATAGTGCTTCGTGGACCAACTACAGTGGATGGCACTTAAGTATACAATTGACGTTAACCCGACATGACGTTTGCCTCATAGGAGTATATATATATAATGTTTATAAAATTAGACAGCCAGCGCTGCAACCGCAATTGACGTTTCAGCAACATTACGCCTGCATAGGGTCTTTTTCCAAAGCATTTTCGAGACCTGGCGTGGCTGGCTCTGTGGCAGAATACCTGATTGCGACGCAGATTGCTTGGGTTCGATTCCTGCTGGGACACTGATATTTATTATTTGCATTCGTCGGGTCAGAGCTGGCGACGTCAATTTTTCTTAACACTCTCACAACTAAATTACTAATGTCTGTTCTCACCGTTCCTGGGTAGAGATAAATTGTCAAACACCTGTGGCGCATACCCGCATACCGTGTCCCGTGGTATACGGGTATGTGCCACACGTGTTTACAGGAAAGGGTTTGACGACGTACGCGACAGGATTTTCACGTTATTCATGTCCTGACCAGGCAGACATATTCGTCAATACCTGTTACCCTCCCGTACAACTTTCGGTCTACCCCAAATTAAGAAGGCGATCACGAGAGCACCCAGACGTAGGCGGCTAGCTAGCTAGGTAGATAGATAGATAGATAGATAGATAGATAGATAGATAGATAGATAGATAGATAGACAGATATATAGATAGATAGATAGATAGATAGATAGATAGATAGATAGATAGATATATAGATAGATAGAAACGCAATAGTGCTTACAGTACGCAAAGATAAATAGAAACGCAAGAGTGCTTACAGTACGCAAAGAAATGCTTCGCATTTAAAAATTTCCGGGTCCGAATGAGAATCGGACCCAGGCCGCCTGCGCGGCAAACAGGTGTTCTACCACACAGCCATGCTTCTGCTTGGGATTATGTAAAATAACTTCCTCTGCTTGGAAATGCAGTGAAAATGACTTTCATGCTTTACAAACACACGCGTCCGGTATGCAAGCGTCACAATACAACATATAATATCGCAGTAATATTGCGTGGTACAAGCGTACATTGCCATCAGGCGTCAGAAGATGTGAATATTGTCACGTACGACACGTACGTGACAATATTGGACATTGTGGTTCAAAGCCGTCCACCCATTACAAAAGGCACACACGTTAGTGCACGTATTCCCTTAAGACCACGTAGTGGGTGCATAGCAAGTGCGAAAACATTTCTCGCATTTCCCGCGCATAATTGCTCGTGGTTTAAAGCATGCTACCCATTAAATAGTATGCACTAAGTGATTGAAGTACGCACTAGGGACAGGACATCGCTGTCGCGTTCAACTCTTAGAGGCGAAGCTTAAGGGTCCCCCAAATTTACGCAATTCCATCATCATGCGGATTTTTTTTTAATACGGTTGGGAATTGTCCGGCACCGGGATTCTAACCACTGACCTCTTGCATGCGAGGCTGATGCTCCACCTCTAAGCCATCGCTGCTTACATAGGTATAAAGGAATCCTAATCATCGATCACATGACATATTATGGACACTGCAGAAAAATGCATGGCACAGATGTCAAATAAATTCCAGAACAAACAATTGATGACTGTGGTGAAGTGCGCAGTGCTAAAGCGCCCTTGCATACCCCAAGAAAGCGTGGTGGAAATTCCGCAAGTATCTTATAGTTGAAAATTTAATAAACTTCACGCGTGCTAAGGCAAATGGCAGGTGTGTCCCATATGTATTCAAGCGTGAAAGCTGGCAGTCATTTATCTCATCAGTCAACTCCTACACAGACGCGCATGAAATCTTAGAACCCTACAAATTTGTCAGAACCGCAGGGGCATCGAATGCTCCCACGGAAAATCTATGAAAAAAATCTGAAAAATAACCGCTAGCTTGGCGAATTGCTTTTAATAAATCTGTCTAATTACGGCAAATGAAGTAGGAGAGAAAGATTTGTTTTTTACGTTCTAGCGTAACCAGCCCACGATCATTCGACTAGCACATCTTTACAGGTTTTTGAAAACGCGCAAAAGCATGCTACGTTACTGCACAAGACATCAGCTTTCCTCAACTCGATACATAATCATTCCCAAATATCAGCTACAACGGTGGTCGACACCTCAACTCAGTATTTATTTGACATAATTGAAACAAGGTAAGCTGGAAGGCTGGTTTCTCGGTTTGAACCAACCCTAATGAAAACCAGCAGATAATGAAGCCAAGGCAAGTATAGGGGCGCTAGTTGCTCTTTGAAGTGTATTTTAGTAAATCGTGGTCGCAACAATACACTTAAAACGGTACAATTACCATTCCCTATACAATCTTTGCCTCCAATATCTGCAGGTTTTCATTAAGACTATTTTACATAAGTGGCTCAAGATATTGACATTTCATATAGCCCGCTCAGTCAAGCTTCACATGCAATAAAGCTGCAATACGTTTTACTGCACTAATTTGCGATAAGAAGAAAAAAGTTAACACGAAGATCAATGTGAACGCAATTCTACGTTGGCAGAGAACGTCGTCAATCAATTTAGCATAAAACGTAATATGAAATAAACATAATTAATTGGTGCACCACAATAAGAATAAAAGAGTAGTGCGAGTTTTTGGTGTGTGTTCTTTCTAGCAACACATGAACAAGAAAATATACATAACTAAATAATATTGCAACGGGTATGAGCCGAAGAAGAAGAAGAGGTAGAAGACGTGAGCTGGTGTAGTGTACCGACAGCGCTATTACCCGACCGTCAACCTCGTACTGTAAATAAACATACTTGAGCCTTAACCGTAACAGTTTTGTGGTGGAGGTGCTGGGTAATTCGACCAAGACAACGGAGCCGCTGCCGCTGGGTCTACGCCGAAGCCGACGCCTCGCTCGACTGCCCCCAACGCTACCGGAGATCACGATGTCCAACAACGGCGAGCAACAGTCATCTTCAGCTCCTCCAGCAAGGACAACCGGTGCCTGGATGCATCAGATGGAGCCACGCCCTTTCTCAGGAAAACCCGGCGAGGACGTGGAGGAATGGCTCACCCATTAGAAGCGCGTGAGCAAGTGCAACGGCTGGAATCCCGCGGCTCAGCTAGAGCATGTCGCTCTCTTCCTGAGGGACACTGCGCTCGTGTGGTTCGAAAACCACGAAGAATCACTCACATCCTGGGATCGCTTCGCTACTGAAATAATAGAGTGCTTCGAAGATTCCACAACGAAAAGAAAGCGGGCAGAGCAGAGACTGCTTCAGCGTGCTCAAGTGCCAGGTGAGACTTGTACTATGTACATAGCGACGATCCTCAAGTTGTGCAAGACGGTAAATCCTCGAATGTCCGAAGAGGACAAAGTTGGGCACCTTTTGAAAGGAATTTCCGAGGACGTGTACAACTACTTAATTGGCAAGGAGAGTCTCGCTTCGGTCGCTGACGTCATTAAGCATTGTCGCACATTTGAGACCCTGAAGCTACGCCGTATCGCGCCGAAGTTTGGTAGGTTGCCAAATGTTGCGACGGTTGCAAGCGTTGAGGAGACCTACAATTTCCAGTTTGACCTTGCCGCAACTGTGAGGCAAATTGTGCGCGAAGAATTCGAACGGCACAACAAATCAGTGAACACCGAACACCTTGGTTGCGCTTTTAATGCCTTTAACCAACCTCACGAACCTGCAACGACTGTCTCCTCACTGTCGGCCATGTCAGGCGTTGCAGACTGCCGAGTCGATCAGCTGCGACAGCACCGACGTACCTTTCCCGATGACATGACGCACGACCAACGCACCCGCAGGGATACGACTATGAATCGGCACTCAGAAGACCGTGTTTACTACTCGCAGCGTCCCAGGGCTTATGCTGAAGCCTACAACTTCGGTCGCCTGTCTGCTACAGCTGTGGTGCGATAGGACACATCTCTCGTTTTTGTCGCCGGCGCCGCCAGAATAGATACGGCCCACCATCGCCTTGGCCTAACTTTGAAGATGGCGTCACGAAGGCCGATGATCAACAAGTCACTGCCCTCACATGAACGCCACGCCGACGCACAAGTTCTGCGCACACATCTTTCTGTGTTCGATTTTGCACAAGGTGACCAGCAGGCTTCACTACCGCGTTCTCGGGCTTGTCACAGAATTAACACCGGATCTACACACTCCGTTCGGCAAAAGCCTTATCGCGTGTCATCGACAGAGAGGACAGTCATAGCTGAACAGGTGACAGACATGTTACGGAAAGGTGTTGTTCAAGAGTCCTCCAGTCCGTGGGCAGCGCCAGTGATCTTAGTGAGGAAGAAGGATGGATCGTGGCGGTTCTGTGTCGACTACAGGAAACTAAATGCGGTCACCAAAAAGGACGTGTATCCGCTTCCTAGAATTGATGATGTCATCGATTGTCTTCATTCGGCTGCCTACTTTTCATCTCTGGATTTGCGATCAGGGTAGTGGCAGATACCCATGCACCCAGACGACAAGGAGAAAACGGCCTTCGTGACGCCAGACGGCCTTTATGAATTTAATGTTACGCCGTTCGGCCTTTGTAATGCGCCAGCGACATTCGAACGATTTATGGACACTATACTTCGTGGCCTAAAATGGGAAATTTGTTTGTGCTATCTAGATGATGCGGAGATTTTTGGCCGCACATTAAGTGAGCACAACAGACGTCTCAGTCTTGTTCTGAATTGTGTCCAAAAGACCGGCTTGATCCTAAACTCTAAGAAATGTCATTTCGGTGAAACGGGGACGTTAGTACTTGGGAATCTGGTCGACAAAAGCGGGGTGAGGCCAGATCCACGAAAGATTGAGGCCGTCAGTCCCTTCGAACCACCGAAGTCAGTGCGGGAGCTTCTTAGGCCTATGTTCGTACTTTCGTCGCTTTGTTCCAAGGTTCGCCGACGTGGTGCACCCCCTAACGTGTCTTCTTCAAAAAAATGTTCTTTTCAAGTGGACTTAGGCTTGCGACGACGCTTTCCGCCACCTGAAGTCCCTATTAACGTCAGGTCCAATATTGCGTCACTTCGATGCGGCCTCGCCAACGGAAGTGCACGCTGATGCTAGTGGCATCGGCATCGGTGCCGTACTAGTGCAGCGTCATAAAGGAGCCGAACACGTAGTGGCACTGGCTTATGCTAGTCGCTCTTTCAGTAAGGCTGAGCGCAACTATACTGTGACGGAACAAGAATGCTTGGTAGCTGTTTTCGCGGTACACAAATTTCGGCCTTACATCTACGGACGCCCGTTCACTATTGTTACCGACCACCACGCTTTATGCTGGCTGCTGAATCTCCGTGACCCGAGTGGACGACTGGCACGTTGGGCTCTTCGACTACAGGAGTACGACTTCGTGATCTCGTACAAGTCTGGCCGCCGCCACGCAGATGCAGACTGTCTCTCCCGCCTGCCTCTGACAACGACGGAGTGTGACGAAGACAGTTTTGATGACTGTTTTGCCTCCATTTCTTCGACATTCCCAGATTCGAGGACTTTCCAGGCAGAGCAAGGAATGATATCAGTCTGGAACCACTATTTGTCGCTGCATCGCGTCCTGGAGCCACCGGTCGCTTTTGCGTCCGTGACGGCCTGCTCTACAAGACCAATTATTCGCCTAAAGGGGTACGCTTCCTTCTGGTCGTGCCACAGTCTTCGATTGGACATACTGAGAGCCATGCACGATGATGCGACTGCTGGTCATCTGGGGTTCGTCAGAGCTTTGAACCGGATTCAAGAGCGCTTTCACTGGCCCAGAATGCCGACATACAGTCAAGCACTATGTCGCAAGTTGCGAACAGTGTCAACGCTACAAGCGCCCTTCGACTTCTCCACCGGGTCTTCTCCAACTACTGACACCGCCACGTCTGCCATTTGAACAAGTAGGAATCGATCGTTTGGGCCTATTTCCACGATCATCTAACAACAATCGATGGGCGATAGTATGCGTGGACCACCTCACCCGCTACGCCGAAACGGCGGCCATACCATCATGAACAGCTGCATGCGTTGGAATGTTTTTGCTTCGAAATATAGTTCTTCGGCATGGTCCTCCCCGTGTTATTATTAGTGATCGTGGAAATGGACTTGTGGAGCGCACGAACAGAACTCTAACATGCTGGCCATGTACGTATCTTCCGACCACAAAGACTGGGATGATGTTCTACCCTTCATCACTTATGCTTACAATACTGCAAAGCATGAGACGACCGATTACAGTCCTTTTTATCTCCTTTACGCACGTCCACCACTAAGCTACATCAACACGATACTACCGTTCGACTATCACAGCGAGTACTCTGTCGCCAAGACGCTATGTCTTGCCGAAGAAGCCCGGCGAATTGCTCGTCTTCGTACTGTGGCATCGCAGCACCGATCAAAAGAACGCTAGGACAGCCGACATCAGTCTGTATCGTACAGAAAAGGAGACTGTGTGTGGCTGTGGACCCCGCAGCGTAAGCGTGGCTTATGCGAAAAGTTATTACCCCAGTACACGGGACCCCAGTACATGAGCCCCTTCGTCACTGTTGACCGCTTGAGCCATTTGACATACGTGGTCGCACGCTTGACGTCGGCTGGTCGTCGGTCAAGCCGGACCCAGTTGGTACATGTCGCCCGTCTGAAGCGATTTTACCCGACACATTCCAGTGATTCGTACTCGCCCAGCGGGCTTCATCTGGGAACCGGGGAATGCAACGAGTATGAGCCGAAGAAGAAGAAGAGGTAGAAGACGTGAGCTGGTGTAGTCTACCGACACCGCCATTACCCGACCGTCAACCTCGTACTGTAAATAAACATACTTGAGCCTTAACCGTAACAATATGCATGTCGCACTGATTTATGTCCCTTGAATGTATAGCGCTTAATGTTGTCCTGTAACCGGACAATATTTGTAATCGAAATTCCAGTTACTAAGACTAGCCTGAAGCTCGCCATGAACACTCTCAGAGTGCTTTATATCGCTTCCGCTTTTCAACGTTCTCCAGTGAGTGTCTTTAATAGTTACAGGAAATCTTCGAAAGCGTCTCTGAAGGTGGTCTCCAGATAGATCCTAATAGGGCTCATTCACTATTCAAAAGCCTCAAAGTCTCTAATCACACTGCCTGGGTGGACGCCTTTCAGCCATGTGCAAAAAATGTCCTTCAATTCCTTCACTCTTTGAAAACGAAAGATTTTCGCAGCCTCCTCCACCTGCGTACTAATTTCGTCTCTTTATACGCAAAATCACTACAGTAACAGCTCTTTTAGACGACATACTCAATGCCGGTGCCGCTTTTACACAGCCGGAGGACTCCGATTCCGAATTTCAAACCGCCCTGGCGCTGAACGGCCCTTCAGAATAATGTGCTTTTTCGCTGTCATGGAGAAATCGCCCGCTGTGCTACGCACTGACACACGTAGACAAGTTACGGAAGCGATATTTCCCCTACTTACAGCCGCATCTAAAAATTGCGGCGTATTAAATGCTAGCCCAACTCTTTTGACCACCTCAGCAGACCTGCAGCATCACAGAACAACAGTGTCTAATGATTGTTTGCGCGATTGAAAAATTTCACCTGCACTTACATGGCAGTCATTTCCCCACTGCCACCGACAATCATATCAAACCCCGTGTTCGCTGTCATTAGTAAACAAGTCAAGAACCAAGGGCATGAGTCACTCGGCTTGCAGGGATATATGACTTCATGTTATCATTGAACTCTTCCTCTTTTCATAACTACGCAGCAGTGTTTTCTCGGCGCCGACTTTGTCACAGTCTCTTGGTACAGTATTCTAGCCTTCTCTCCTATTGAACAAGAAGGGAAATCTGGGCTAGTTGGGTGTAGTTCATTTTGATCAGGTTCACAGCGCAACATAAGACGAAGACGTAGAAGAAGAATGCGCTGGTGTTGTCACATTCTTCTTCTACGTCTTCGTCTTATGTTGCGCTGTGAACCTGATCAAAATGTTCTCTCCTATTGTTCTGACGGGTAGTGCGACTCGCACCAGATCTCGTTACGTCATTTATCACCCAGTCACACTTTTTCTCACTCTGATTTGGTTTCAGTCTTGCTGGCGGAATCCTACGGCCCGTGCATTCACCGAACCGCGAACAGCCGCTCGCGAAGTCTTGGACTAATACGCCCTATCGTTGACGTCACCTCGTTTTCGTGTACGCCCCTTTAGGCAAAGAAAAATCGCCAAGAATTTCGAGCCTAGACCATAGGTCGGCGAACTCACTCATGAGTCGACTCACTCGGACTTAGATAAAGCCGTGAGTCGGAGTCTGAGTGAGTTCGGGTGAGTAATATTCTGGTGAGTCTGAGTCCGAGTGAGTCCGGCTGAAGAAAATTTTCGTGAGTGTGAGTCCGACTGAGTCCGGCTCAGGAAAATTTTGATGAGCCTGAGTCCGAGTGAGTCCAAAGCGCAAGATATATTTCTTGAGTGAGTCTGAGTGAGTTCCACTGTTTTTGCCGATCTATGGTCCTATCCCCTCATCTTTTGCATTACTATAAGCCTTACCTGGATTCATGTTTATACTCACGTCAACTCACACGTATTTCAAAGCAGTATCGTTCATACACCATTTCAATAGTTATTGATCCGAGGCGTGAATTACGTTGGGGGGGGGTGCCTTGACCTCCCCCCCCGCCAGCTCTTCCAGGGACGTTCTTGATAAATATATTTTATGTTGTCATCTCTTTCTATAAAAATGACCGTACTGGTTTGCGAGCACTCATAACTCGTATATTCGAACGTACTATATCAAAAGGCACCAAGAAGAGCACCGATTACGTGAAATATTTGTGTTCAAGCGCATTGGCACCATGGTCGAAGAAGGTGATTCTAGGCTAACAGACTCATGAGTCTACTCACTCGGACTCACTCAGATTCAGATCAAGTCCTGAGTCTGAGTCTGAGTGAGTCCGGGTGAGTAATCTTTTGGTGAGTTTGAGTCTGAGTGAGTCCGGTTGAAGAAAATTTTTGTGAGTGCGAGTTCGAGTGAGTATGGCTCCGGAAAATTTTGGTGAGTCTGAGCCCGAGTGAGTCCTAAGCGCAAAATATATTTCATGAGTGAGTCTGAGTGAGCTCCACAAGTTTTGCCGACCTATGGCCTAGACCTACATGTATCTTGAGGCTTTGAAAGCGTAAAGTTTAGATCAACTTCAAAAACATGATAAAATAACTGCGAAGCGCCGAAGAACGCGGACATATGAAACGATAGAACAGGACAGGATTTATTATAAAAAAGTGGGAGAAAAGGAAAACTACACTTGATTTTGCACACATGCGCGCGCATTTGTCCGTATGCTCGAAAATCACCGGGTCATGGCCCCAGGTTTTTGCAATACATTATACGCACAATCTATTAGATTCAGCGAAAGCTACTCAGTTCGCTGTCCACAAAGAACACCGATCTACACGCAATCAGCCGCGAGACCTGACTGTTCCAGGAATGTACTTGAGAATGCACTCTTCGCGCAACTCCTCCCTGTTCGCGCACTGAAAGTCGTCTACTCCATAGTCCCCCAACACTATTCCTGCTGCTAGAGCAGCGTGATTGGAGCCGCCGCACGTCGCCTAGCCATGCCATGCCACTGCCACTAGACAACGCGGCAGTCCGAGGTGTACCGTCACTGACTGGATCAGACTGGTGCAGCATCACGCCGTTTGTAACGACGCTGTGGAATATGTCGGAAGCGGTGACGACGCAGGTGGCACCTCTGGAGCAGCCGAGGATATCTTCGGCCGCGGAGGTCCCAAGGGCAGCACGAGGAGCAAGAGCAGGACCACAAAGCCAATGAATATAGCACCGATGAGGCCGCGTTTGAATCCGTTGGCCTCCATGGTGCTGGTGCCGGGAGCGCTCCTGGGTGACAGTATCGAGTCCGCGTCACTAAGCCCCTGCGTTGCCTGCATAAATACATAAACAGCAGTATAGGCACGGAAAACGACGTAATCAATAATAAAGCCACGTGTGATGGAATACCAGGTTTTGGGCCTAGCACCGGTAGCCAAGGAATAATCGAGCCACGAGTGCAGACAGACACACACACACTTATATATATATATATATATATATATATATATATATATATATATATATATATATATATATATATATATACAGAAACGAAAATATTAATAAAGTATGAATGAACTTAGTCTGTCCCGTGCAGTCCTGCTCTAAACGCGTGTCTGAATTAGATGTCTCTCGCCGTGTTTAGCTTGTGGCTTGTTGGACGCCGATCGCTCGAGACGGCGCGCCTCTGGCTCGCTGATGCCCTCAGCGTGAGTCGGCCCACGCCATGACACGGCAGTCTGCCGCAGCCGCAGCAGGAGGGTAGCGGTAGTTTGGTAGATCAGCAGCCGGAAAAGCGGCCCACAGCAAACAGGAACTCGCAGCTGCTCTCGATGGTAGCCGAAACAGCGGCACCTCGCCTGATCCCTGGGCCAGCCGGTCAGCCGGAGTGCAGGCCTCGTCCGTCGGTTGCCCAGCTATCCGGACCGGCAGCCGGAACAGCAGCGCATCGCCTGGTCCCTGGGCCAGTCACCCAGCCGGAGTTCACGAACAGTCAAGGGCCTAGAGGACGTCACCTCAGTTCCCCGGACCAGACATCCAGCCGAGAACTGTCTGCCCTCGACCGCTGCTGTGCCTCGAACGCTGTCACGCGCTTTTCGATCTCGGGCGCACTTCTTTTTAGTTTCCGGCGATCGCGCAGTTTCGGTTTTGTTCTTCTACCTTATATCACAATACCCCCGGTATTAAGAAAGTTGTTGACAACTTTTCTGCTGGGTAGAAGAGACGAACAAGATTGTCAGAAAGTGACGCGGAAGTCACTACGGGTCCAGTTGTCCGTCTGTACAACTACCGCGCAACGCGAAGCGTGATAAAATGTACACGTAAAACAGCAACCTATTTTCACAACTTTCTAAGGCATGGCATTTATACACGACTCAAGTAATTGGCTCTGACGTTATCACACCCTCTGGTATAATGAACCTTGAAAGCATCCTCTTGCAAGAGTAAAGTCCATCGCACTACGTGATTATTTAAATGTTTTGCTGAGTGTAAGTACTGCAAGGGCTCGTGGTCCGATTGTATAACAAATTGTTTGCCGTACAAATAAAGCTGTAATTTCTGTACTCCACATGCAAGATCTAAACACGCTCTTTCAATGGTGGAGTAACGCGTTTCCCTATAGGTTGCGACTAGGGTATGCAACGTAATGATAAACCTGATCGTTTCCCTCCAGGAGCAGCACGGCACCAAGACTAGTGTTGGAAGCATCAGTACGTAGGGCGAATTCTTTTGTCAAGTTGGCAGCTTGCAAAATGGGGGCTTCGCCAAGTTTACTCATCGAAATGTTGAAGACTTGTTGCTGATCCGGTCTCTATGCGGCTTTGTTATTTTTCCCCTCTTCGTGTCGGATCTGTCAAAGGCTTCATGATCTCAGCTTAGTTGGGGATGAATTGTCTGTAGTATCCGGATAGTCCAAAAATGATATTAGCGCCTTCTTCCTCTCTGCTCTTTTGGCTGCTAGAATTTTATCTAGAATCTTGAGTAGTGGTTCAACCTCGCCGTCTCCAATTCGATGACCCAGGAAACATGCTTCGTGCCCCTATTTCACATTTGCTGGGCTTGACCGTCAGCTGTGCCTGTTGAATTCTTTCAAACATACATCGGAGAGTTGTTAAGTGTTCATTACACGTAGTTGTAGCAATGACAACGTCATCAGAGTAGCGATACACATTGTCGAGATCATGTAAGAACTAGCATAAGTCTTGCGAAAACAGCTGGAGCTGTTTTGATCCCGAATAGAATGTACAAAAAGTGCTAGAGCCCGGATGTACAAGAAAAGGCAACCTTTTCTCGGCTGTTGACTGACATGGGTACTTGCCGATAACCTTTCGTAAAATCAAATTTTTGAAAAAAATATTACACCACCTCCCGCTAAAGGGAACCATGTGTAGATGTGAAGCAGCGGGCGCTAACGCTTACATTGGCGGCGGCGTTGACGCTGGCGCTCATCGCAGCGTTGCGCAGGAGAGAAAACTGGGGAGGCGCAAAGCACGCAGTGATGGAGCGGTGTTTCCTACTGGAACATGTCAATCGCTGCTAATGGGCAATGAGAGACAGAATACTCCGACTGGACACAGAGACCCGCAGTCCGCTTTTAGTTAACGCGCACGCTACGAACAGGAGAAATCTCCTACCGGCACCACCTTGCAGGTCGAAATCCATTGCCATATATACGGAGTGGCCAGTGAACGGCAGCGCGAGCAGTCGGTTTTTTCAATCAAGAAACTCGCTAGCAGACGCTGCCTGCGTCAGCGTCGAGAAGCGAGAGAGGGGGGGGAGCGTAGGAGAGGAGAGAGAGGAGGGGACGCGCATGCGCAGTGGGAATGTGGACGCCGCGGGCAGGGATGCCTAGAGGAGAGAGGGGGAAGCGTAGGAGAGGAGATAGAGGGGGGACGCGCATGCACAGTGGGAGTGTGGACGCCGCGGGCAGGGGAGCCTAGAGGAGAGAGGGTTGAGAGGAGGGAGGCGCATGCGCAGTGATGGTGTGGTTGCCGCGGGGAGGGATGCTTAGAGGAGAGAGAGGGGTAAAGGAGGTTTCTTATTTATTTATTTTTGAAATGGTTTGCGCATGCGCAGTAAGGGATGTTACGCCGCACACCGGATTAAGCTCCGGCATAAGATGCTTCACATCTAAAAAAAAAAACTAATTTTGCCCGGCAAGTGCAAGGACTACACAAATGCGTGGTATGGGTTAGCTGCCAGCAATCAATTCTTTGTTGAGTTCTCGAAAGGCATAATTCTTCATCGTCGTCGGCCACTGCGTCAACAAATTGCCCAGAATACCTTGCAGATGTGTAGCGGATATCCCGCTTCTCCGCAGAATAAAGAATAATGACCCAGTGGGTACTTCCCAACTTGCCAAAAATTGTAGTTTATGTGTACTTGCATTGGTAGCCCCAAGAGAGTTTACAAGGAGCTATAGAAATACCACCCTTCCAGCTTTCGCTGTGACTGCGCTGTGCCTTTCGCGCAGGCCTGGTGTTTTCCGGGACGTAGATATCCGTGGAAGACTGATCAAAAGTTTATTTTGAAAAAAAGTAATTAATTAGTGGCAGTCATCAACAAGAAAATGTAACTGAATTAAGCGATACGCAATCGATTATACTGCAAAATTAGAAGAAAATGTAATTGATTACAAGTAATTCATTACTTGTAACATGTTACGTACAGCTCTGTTGTGAGCCGCATCGAGCACTGCAAACCTCGCCATAGTAGGCTGCCTTCATGCGCGCTTTGTCCGCTTTAGGGTGAGGACATATGTGTCATATACTACGACGCGGCTACCATATTTGAGCCCACGGGGTCTTACCGGCGTCTCACCGTTCTACGGCGGTTCCGCTGAGAGGCGCGGGACGCGGGGCAAAAATGGCATAGCGGCGGCATCAGCCCTTCGTAGAATGGCAACACCCTAAGGGGGGGGGGGGGGGCATCGAGGCACACTACGCCATATTTTCGCTGATGAACAAGTTAAGAAAGAAATATAACAACGTATAAACAATGTATTAAAATATTTAATCAAAGATAACAGGCATATTCGTTCTTTTAACTGGACTGATACTATTTAAATTCCGGTGACATGAAAACTATAAATGAACATCTGTAGCGCCACACAATTTTTGCGAGAAACGCCTGAACCACTCAATGGTCATTCAAAACAACCGTGTAGCAGTGCCACCACTCCATTGAGTCGCTAGCGCAGTGACGCTAGCGCAGTGAAGGCCATCTATTGGATGGCCTTTCAGGTGTTTCAGGAGTATTAGTCATCTATGTACCTCACCATGTGCACTATAAAGGTCCTATTAATGTTTACAAACACATGCCCTGGACGGCTTCCGGTTTGGTGCGCCAACGTCACCTAGTAGCATTGACGTTGAAGAAAAGCCTTGGCCAGTAGCCCTCACATTTTAAACACTTCTAAGGCGATAGCCTTTAATGTCTCATGCTCACGTCCGTACGTCCGTCCGTCCGTCCGAGCCCTGGCACGGTGCCAGGTGGCCGCCGGGGTGCGCAAACGGACGCCGGTCGCGTCGGACTCTACAGCGCTCGCACTTTGCTTGCGTAGCGTCGCTGTGCCCAGCGTTTCCAATCGTGCAAGGAGGGAGACGCGCGCATCGCGTTCCATTTTGACCGACCTTATCTCAATGGACACAGGCGTTCGCAGAACACACTTTGGAATTTACAAAGTGTCCGTGCATTTAAGCGCTGGAACGCGGATGGAGTTTGCACGATGAGCAAAGCGCGAGAAAATACGAACGCATGCGAACGGAGGCAGATTAGTCTCGTGTCTCGCTGTGATTCGCGGTAAAAACTTGAAAAAAGAAAGCACGCACACATTCCCTTTGTGTGCCATCCCACTGAGAGTGTAAAAGAAAAAAGGCATGGCATAGTCAGTCGAATGGCCATAAGCTTTCGCCTAACACACTTTGGAATGTTCAAAGTGTCCTTCAATTTTTCTCCCTGCGTCTAGCCGAATATTTTAAATAATTATTCTTCTTAGTAGCACACACAATTTCATGTGCCTCCCTTATATCTGAAAACAAACAAACAAAAAAAAACGAAAGAAAATTTGTTTACCCTGACACAACTTGCCTGCGCGCTTTCCGCTTAAGTGTTAAGTGACCGGAATCATCTTGGCGTAAAACGCTTGGTGCTGCTATCGCAATCATGAAACAGTCTATAGAAACAGACGAAGCAGAGACGACTTCCGATGGAGCCGAATGCATAACCGCACATCTAGCTTAAGCCGTACTGAAAAGCCTCAGTGATCGGTCTAGTTATATTGCAGAGTTTCGCGGCCTATAAAAAATAGCTTTAATCACAAAATGTGTAATGAAAAGTACCGCAAAAACAAACAATGTGTACATGTTATCCTTTAACCAAACGACTGCAAAATAATGCAAAGGCATCGAATAGCGCCGTTTAAATGTCTGCGACGAATTGCTCACCAAGACAGGGGCAGGTACAATGAAAAGAATCACTTGTAGCCAATGACTGACTGACTGACTGACTGACTGAATGAATGAATGAATGAATGAATGAATGAAGGAATATACAGCATCACTTGTGCGTTCGCGGCAGCTTCGCGGACGCAGGCTACCACCAGCCTTTACCAGGGGCAATTTGCGTCTACAGACCAGTATGCTGCGAACGCCCGACTAAAACTGTCTATATATTGTTACGGATGTGATGGGTTTATTTACAATGCGAAGTCAGCGCAGAGAAAAACACAAGGGACGGTCCCAAAACCGCCGGTCAGCAATCGCTCGCGCCAGTCCTTCTTCTTCCTCCTTTCGCGCTCTTTCAGCGCCGCGTTACATTTCCCTCCTGGCAAGACGAAGGTCACCGATCAAGTCGAAGTGATCCGTTGTTGTAAGGCTTCAATCGGGCAATATGCACAACTTGCGTGTTGCGCGAACGGCGGTTCTCAGCTGTCACTTTCGCAACGACGTAGGTGATGTCGCTCAAGCTCTCGGTAATAACAAATGGACCGGAGTACTTGGAAAGGAGCTTCTGGCAAAGTCCCTTCTTCCGAAGAGGCGTCCATAACCAAACAAAATCACCTTTGGCGAAGGTGACTGGCAGGTGTCTTGCATCGTAACGGTCTTTAGCTCGAGCATGGGCTGAGTGAGTTCTAAGCCGAGCAAGTCGATGCGCTTCTTCAGCGCGACACGAAGTCTGCGCAACACTCACGTTTTCGTTCATCGAGAAGGGAAGTATGGTGTCGAGAAAACTTTGGGGATGGCGAGCATACAGAAGAAAGAAGGGCGTATATCCTGATACCTCGTGCTTTGCGGTATGGAAGTCGTATGTAACGAAAGGTAACACAGCATCCCAGTTCTTATGGTCCGCTGAGACTTACATAGAAAGCATGTTGATAATGGTACGAGTAGTACGCTCTGCTAGGCCGTTGGTTTGCGGGTGATAAGGCGATGAATGCCGATAGTGATACCCACTATTCGACAACTCTTCGATAACATCAGCAGTGAAGTGACGGCCGCGATCACTGATCACGACACGAGGGGCTCCGTGACGGAGGATAATCGAGTGCAGTAAAAACCACGACGCATCAGATGAGGTGGCTGAAGCAACTGCATCGTTTCAGTATACTGTGTCAGATAATCTGCTCACAAGATAATCCAGCGGCGACCAACGGGAGACTTGGGAAAGCGGCCGAGTAAGTCTACGCCGACTTTTTCGAAAGGGGAAGTCGGTGGCTTAACAGGTTCCAGTGGGCCAGCCGGGGGAATAGAAGGTTGTTTGTGGCGCTGGCCCACATCACAACTCGCGACGTATTGCTTGGTCGTTTTCCACAGTCGAGGCTAGTAGAAACGTTCTCGGATACGGTGCAGCGTCCGGGCAAATCCAAGGTGTCCAGATGTAATGTCGTCTTGCATGGCCCAGAATACCGCAAGGCGCAGACATTCGGGGACGACTAGTGGCAGTGGGGCGCCTTTGCTGAAGTAATTCTTGCGATATAGAAGGCCGTCATGAATTGCAAATGGCGTTGCGCGTTCAGAGTTGCGGGTTACGTCGATAATTTGTCTCAGTGAAGGGTCGCAGTGTTGCTCGTGAGCGAAGGCGTTCAAACTAGGGAAGTCGGAGGAGATCACAACCAGGTAGTTGTCGAAATTGTCATCATCAGAGCCAACATTCTGAGATAGAAGACGAGATAAGCAGTCGGCGTCTGCGTGGCAGCGACCACTCTTGTAAGCAACAGAAAAACTGTATTCTTCAAGCTGCAAGGCCCAACGAGCCAATCGGCCAGCTGGGTCGCGTAGTCCGACAAGCCAACACAGAGAATGGGGATCTGTGACGATCTCGAAATGTCGGCCCTACAAATATGGTCTGAATTTTTGAACGGCGAAAACAACCACAAGACATTAGGGTTCTGTGACTGTACAATTTCTCTCAGCCTTCGTCAAAGTACAACTTGCATACGCAACGACGTGTTGCCGTCCGTCATGAAACTGAACGAGCACAGCGCCAACACTGATACCACTAGCGTCTCTATGAAGTTCCGTGAGTGCCTCCGGGTCGAAGTGGCGTAAGAGTGGGCCAGAAGTGAGCAAAAACTTCAGTTGCTCGAAGGTAGTCTCACACTGAACGGTCCGTCGGTATGGGGTGTCTTTCCGGAGCAAGTCTGTCAGTGAATGAGCAAGCTGGGCGAATTCCTTTAATAAATCTGCGAATGTAAGAACACAGGCCCAGGAAACTACAAACATCCTTCACCATCGTCGGTTGCTTAAATTCGCGGACTGCAGTAATCTTGTGGGGGATCTGGCCATATGCAGTCCTTGTCGACGAGATATCCGAGCACCAGGCCTTGACGCTCTCCAAAATGGCACTTTGCGTTTAAAATAAGCCCAGCTTGCTTGACGCAATCCAGAAAAACGCTGAGCCTCTCGTTGTGCCCGTGGAAAGTCTTTCCGAAAATAATCACGTCATCCAGATAGCGCATGTAAGTCTCCCACTTGAGATTGCGAAGGATGGAGTCCATAAATGTCTCGAAGGTCGCTGGGGCATTACATAAGCCAAACGCCATAACGTTAAATTCAAACAACTCATCGGGCGTAACGAAAGCAGTCTTCCCTCTGTCAGACGGATGCAGTGGTATCTGACAATACCCAGATCTTAGGTCGACCAGTGAAAAGTATGCGGCGGAGTGCAGACAATCAACAGCATCGTCGATGCGTGGTAGTGGGTACACATCTTTCTTTCTGACGGCGTTAAGGCGGCGGTAGTAAACGGATAATCTCCACGAGTTGTCTTTCTTTTTCACGAGTGTAAGAGGAGCTGCCCAGGGACTACATGACTCCTGAATAACGCGCTTCTTCAGCATGTCGCTGACCTGTTCTGCGATCACCTTTCTTTCCGATGGGGATACACGATAGGGTTTCTGGCGTATCGGTGTAGCATCTCCCGTGTTGATCCGGTGGTGCATACGGGAATTCGGCAATGTGGCACAGCGCTCGTCTTGAGCAAAATCAAATACTGCCGCGTAGCGTGCAAGTACTCCTTCGAGACTATGCTGCTCGGAAGAAGACAGCGACTTGTTAATCATGCGTCGTAATTCGGCGGAGTAGTTGGGCGTTGTCTGACTGATGCCCGGGGACTCTGCAACCATTCGGACGTCAATTATGGTCTGCTCCTGAAATGTTCCCAATTTAAGTCCGGCTGGGAGAGCGACAGGCTCTGTGGAAGCGTTGACCGTAAACAAGAAAGCATGTCTATCGATGGGTCGAAAAACACACCGCAGGACCAGCAGATTCTTCTTAATAGCGTTGGTGTGATCGGGCTAGACAAGTCCCGTGTAGGGTACCAACAGGACGCGAGATGAGCATACGAGAACAAACACTGCTGTCCGCCCAGGGATTGACACATCTGCAGATAATGAAAGCACGCCGGTTCGGTGAGTTTGAAAATCTTCAAAGGCGGCAGTTGGCAACGTGCTCTGTAGAAGAATTTCACCAGTTGCACAGTCAAGCGTTGCTCCGCATCCACAAAAAGGTCTATACCTAAAATGACGTCAGGAGTTGCGCGAGCCAACACTGTGAATTCAGCTCTGAAACTTTGTCGTCACACAATACTTTGTTACAATATATAATGAATACATAAATTTTTAATGGAATGAATGTATGCAAAACACTTGGGCATATGGTCTAACGTTCACCCAAGTGACAAATGCGGGCCACTCAAGCCTAAAGTACACTCAAGCCTATGTTCAGACGTCTGTATCGCCCTGAGGTGGTCCAAGAAAAAATCAGCTGAAAAGCGCATACGGCTGAAGATCATAGCAACTTTGGTCATCATCATCATCATCATCATCATCAGCCTGTCTACGCCCACTGCAGGGCAAAGGCGTCTCCCATGTTTCGCCAATCAACCCGGTCCTGTGCTTTCTGCTGCCACGTTATACCTGCAAACTTCTTATTCTCATCTACCCACCTAATTTTCTGTCTCCCCCCTCACGCGTTTGCCATCTCTTGGAATCCAGTCAGTTACCCTTAATGACCAGCGGTTATCCTGCCGACGTGCTACGTGCCCGGCCCATATCCATTTCTTCTTCGTGATTTCAACTATGATATCCTTAACCCCCGTTTGTTCCCTGACTCACTCTGCTTTCTTCCTGTCTCTTAAGGTTACACCTATCATTTTCCTTTCCATCGCTCGCTGCGTCGTCCTCAGTTTAAGTTGAACCCTCTTTGTAAGTCTCCAGGTTTCTGCTCCGTAGGTAAGTACCGGTAAGATGCAGCTGTTATATATCTTCCTCTTGAGGGATAGTGGTAGACTACCATTCATGATTTGATAATGCTTGCCGAATGAGCCCCATCCCATCCTTATGCTTCTAGTTATTTCACTCTCATGGTTCGGCTCCGCGGTTACTACCTGTCCTAAGTAGACGTACTCCTTTACAAGTTCCAGTGTCTCGCCACCTATCGCAAAGGGCTGTTCTCTGCCAAGATTGTTCCACATTACTTTAGTTTTATGCAGATTAATTTTCAGACTTACTCTTCTACTTTCCGTATCGAGTTCAGTAATCATAAGCTGTAATTCGTCTCCCGCGTTACTCATCAATGCAATGTCATCACCGAATAGCAGGTTACTGAGATACTCTCCATTAACTCTTATCCCTAACTCTTCCCAATCTAGGGCCCTGAAAACTTCCTGTAAACACGCGGTGAATAGCATTGGAGAGATCGTGTCTCCCTGCCGTACGCCCTTCTTTATTGGGATTCTGTCACTTTCTTTATGGAGGACTATAGTGGCTGTGGATCCGCTGTAGATTTCTTCCATTATGTTTATATAGGCTTCGTCGATGCCCTGATTCCACAGTGCCTGCATGACTGCTGATGCCTCCACCGAATCAAATGCCTTCTCGTAATCTATGAAGGCTATGTATAGGGTTTGGTTGTATTCCGCGCATTTTTCTATCACCTGATTGATAGTATGAATATGGTCTGTTGTTGAGAAGCCTGTACGAAATCCTGCCTGGTCCTTAGGTTGATTGAACTCTAATGTCGTATTCATTCTGTTAGCAATTACTTTTGTAAATAGCTTGTAGACAACGGACAGTAAGCTGATGGGCCTGTAATTTTTCAGGTGCTTGACGTCCTTTTTCTTATGGTTGTTCACAGAAAGTTTAACTTTCTGGGACACAACTTTGTTCACAGAAAGTTTAATCGGACTAATTTCTGTGCTAGGGGAGAAAAAAAATCACAGCATATCCACGAAGTGAATGATGGTGAGTGGGCGAAGCTCGGAGGGATCATTCGGGTAACCGTGAATCCCCCCCGTACATTGCCCTTTCGATCATGCAAAGACGTGACAACACGTGTCACGTCTTTGCATGATCCTGGGTGTTCGATCGCGAGCTGGGCACGAGCGCCGCCGACTTGTGTTCCGGGCGCTCCCAGCCTCAGCGACAACGCCAGTTCGCGTTCCACGACAGAGGAAGACGATGCCACCTACTCAGACGCCGAAGTCCACACCAGTGCTCGACGCAACGCCTCGCCTCCGCATGCATCGCCACAGAACGCTGCTGTGAGTTGTGAAAGCCACGCGTCCTTGGCTATGGGTTGTGCCGCCGTGAGTACCGGAGCCTCCGAATGCTCCGCAGATACCGGCTGCCCTGGTTTTGCATGCGACTCACACGAGAGCACTGTGGAGCTGACTACCTCCTCTCTGGTGAAGTTCACCTTACCGTTGATCACGATGGAGTCCACCTCCGGTGCTCGACTCCGAGTACCGCATCGGCCCGACGATCCCAATTATAACAGCGCTATCTATCTTCTTTAATTGTCAACTATACAAAACCACTAACGCCATCTAGTGATAATATTTCCAAGGACATATACACACAACGCCATCTAGTGAGAAATTCTTAAAACTAACTAGAAGTGGCTACTACAACATACTATTACAGAGGAGGGAACGACCCACAGCCTACGGAGCTTCACCCCTAAAATTTGTTTTCCACAGCAATGTTTCCACAGAAAAAAGTTCTGTGGAAACATTGCATTACTTTGCTATGGGGGCACAACAAACCAACAGCATTCGCTGCATAAAAACGTGCGCTTGTGCATTCGCAGTACATGAATTTAAGTTCGTTTTGTTAGTACTTTATTCTGTATACTACATATCAAGGTGATAATAAACCGAGGTAAAAATATAACATTGCGACTGGCTTAGACGCCACTATGCCCCTAACAACGAATCGCGTTACTCATATCAGATGTTATGATCTCATAACAACTGTAATGCAGTGCATGTTAACAGACTCACAAATACTAGTTGAACAAATATCTGCTGCCCGCAGCCACCCAAATTAAGCTGTGAAAATTACCTTGGCGTATTCCGTCTGTGGGCTCACGGACGACGAACAGAATGCGTGAATGCTTAGTGTGTGGTGCGATCGTGCGCCGTTCCTTGCGGAATATATAGATGAACTTCTTGTGGATGAGCTATAAATAGCTACGCCCACATCTCGTTTCTTCGCTTGACATAAACGTTGAGACATAAATTTTTATACGCCAATTAATTCTCAAAGCCGGATGCAATAGGTCACGCGATTCATTGTTGAGGCATAGTGACGTCTAAGCCAGTCGCATTGTTATATTTTTACCTCGGTTTATTATCACCTTGATATGTATTATACAGAATAAAGTACTAACAAAACTAACTTAAATTGATGTACTGCGAGTACACTACCACTCCTTTTTATGCAGCAAATGCAGTTAGTTTGTATTGCCCCCATATCAAAGTAATGCAATGGTGGCGCTAAACTTCAAAAATATTTTTTCTACACTAAAACAAAAAATTACTCCGAATAAATTTTCTGTGAACAAATTGCTCTGATCCTCAATTGTATGCGCTTTTCAGCAGATTTTTTCTTGGACCCCCTTAGGGTGCTACAGACGCGTCAACATCGGCCGGCGTGGCGTTTTAAATGCGAAGCATTTCTTGGCGAACTTCGGCGACTTTGAACGTATCTATCTATCTATCTATCTATCTATCTATCTATCTATCTATCTATCTATCTATCTATCTATCTATCTATCTATCTATCTATCTATCTATCTATCTATCTATCTATCTAGCCGCCTACGACTTTGTGCTCTCCTGGCCGTATCGTTAATGAGATTTATACCAAAATTGTTATGGTATAACATGACTGTATGACAAACATAAATGACTGATCATATCATGAAAATCATGACTAACTTGTCATGAAAAGTGTGATTTACACGCCATGGCTTTAGTGCTCCTGAGGCCGTTTTCTTAACTTGATATAGCCAACAATTGGTACGATGAGACATTTCTGCATGACCAACAATAATGAAAGGTGGTAATATGACAATCATGACCT
>JALIZH010016323.1:0-41876 GCA_030522465.1 Rhipicephalus appendiculatus | reverse complement strand
TGCAGCCAGTTCAGTGGCTGTAGATGAAGTGCGGTCACTAAGAGTGACAGAGATGGTTACGTTGGCAGATGCAATCCAGACACCAATGACAGATGATGTAGGCGTAAAAGAGCCGTCGGTGTAAATATGACGGTGAGCCCTGTAGTTGTTTTCCACTTGCTGTAGAGTGAAATATGTTAGTGCTGGTCCGGAAGTACGTCTCTTAAACCCAGGCACGAAATTGACTATCGACCACGAAGGAATTTTCCACGATGGCTCCGTAGGCATTGATGCGCTTTGATAATGCAGCGGGAGCAAGCTTCGCACCACAGGACCGCTGTCTGAAGCAAGCGGATGACCCGGTACTCTGGTGGCATAACGCAAGTGGACTCGAAGAAACTCCTGCTGCAGAAGCACGGGAGCTCATATAGGGCGTTTGCTTTCGGCAAGGGTTCCGATAACTGATGTATTTTTTATGGTAGGCCAATGGGCACACTCTCAGGGCTTTTGCTTGAGCTCCACTCAGCGCTTGTATGTTGCTTTGGGAAATGACATGTAATGCATGAAGGCTGTATCGTAGACGACCTTCCGCAGAGAGCCCTATACATTCCCAGCAGGGACATTAACGGAGCCACCCCCGGCGTTACCTGAGAGCTAGCCCAAGATACTCGCATATGGCGCAACTTTTTTCGTTTCATATTCGGAGGTGGGGCGTCCACGCGAAATAATCGCGATATGGTTATGAGGCCCGCCGAAGGGTAAGGCTCCGGAAATTTCGAACCGTTCGGAGTTCTTTAACGCGCACTGACATCGCGCCGTATGTGGGCCTCCAGAATTTCGCCTCCATCGAGATGCGACCGTCGTAGTCGGGATAGAAATCCCGACATTCGGGTCAGCAGCCGAGCACCGTAACCGCTATGCCACCGCGGCGGACAGAGATACAATTTGCAATATATTTACTGCACGTAGCAAGCAGTATGCATACAACACAGACCCCTCCTCTTTTAGTTTGATACAGTGTTTCTGCATATGCTCCGGGAGTTTTCATATAACTTGTATAGTTTTACACAGACTTTCTTGGTTCTCAAACCTCCACTTTCAACAATAACGCCCTCTCAGCGGCTGTTGGAGCAAGGTAGTGACCTTGACCCGGCAATCGAACCCATGACCAACGCTTCTTCGGGGCGCAGAGTGACAAGCGAGCTTTCCTGTTCCTGAATGGGCCCAAAAGAATATATGTGCCCACACACGTAGGCTACTAAAGCACTCGAAAACAAACAAGCGAGAGACGCCTATAACAGATCGAACGGCTCAGCTAGAGCTCCGCGCGGATAGACGACGCGACTATATCCCCGAGGAGTTTGATAGCAGCCTTTGAAATGGGAAGCCCATTCCAACTGCACCGTATAGTCGAAGGTTGAGATGAACGTTCCATATATCTGCGATGCTTTCGCGGTCTTATAGGAAAGCGTCGCGCGGCAAACTTTCGATCGATGCCAAGATGGGGCGGGGTAATAGTCTGGCCGACGTCTTTTTCCTGTCGTCGCGCAAATAGACTTGGCTCGACCCCCCCCCCCCTCCTTCTTCCACGCTCCCCTTTATGCCTCCTTTCACAGAAATTAGGCTGGACAGAGCAGAAAACCATTACTGCACTCTTACGCACACGAACGACTCTATAACGTCTTCTTCTCTCTTTTTTAGCGATATCTTCAGTGCAGCGGCTTTCATTTTCCATCACGTGCCCGACCACGACGGCGTCACTATCATGCTCGCTGGTTGGTCTCTTGGCTGTAGAGCCAGTATCCCTCCGATGTCCTGCAGTCTACAAATGTCTCGGTCGCCATCGGGGTGCGATCGTAGAGACGCCGCGCGGTGGCGCCAGCAAAAGGTTACCCCCCCCCCCCTCCCCCAATTGATTTCGCTTTCCTGGCGCGGCTGGCGCCTTTGGCTCCTGCACGACTGATAGGAGGGACAGTGGTCCCCGAAGAAAAAAAAGGTTAAAAAAAAGAACGCAAGTAACCTGCCGTGGCTTGTAACTTAGGTGTAAAGCATTCGTACTTTATTTTATTTTTCGTTTTTATCGGTACTTCTATTAGCCTATTCATTTCATGCTCTCCCGTGCTTTCTTTATCTTTTTTTTGCCCGTGTTTCTCTTCATCGGTGCCTCTCTATCTTTTCCGCTGTATCCCTCCAACAGTGCAGCGTACCAGGCTGGATGTTCGTATTCTAATTAACTACTCGGCCTTTTGCACTTATCTCGACACAACCATCAATCAACGTACGTTCTGAGCGGACGAAATCTTCATCGGTTGGTCGATGGAGGTGGCACACGTGAACACGCCCACTTCGCACGTTTGTTCAGATGTGATGACTCATCTCGTTACTCAGAAACACCGGCCCGCGATCCACTTCACCGGTACCACGAGTGTACTTTAAAGTTCAATTGAAATTCTGAGGCTTGATGTTGCAAAACTACGGTATGATTATGTCGCACGGGGTAGGGGAGGACTCCAAATTAATCCTGACCGCCTGGAGTTCCTTGACGTCGCATGAATTTAGGTACCTAAGTATTAAAGTACCTATATTTAAAGATATGCGATGGATTGTGTGGCGGAATAAAGTTTCGTTACGAGGGGTTTATTGAGGATTCTATGAGAGCGACGATCGTAGCAGCAGCACGCAGGGTGTAGCCAGAGAGCGAATTGTCGGTGTGTGCTAGCCGATGGCGATGGGCCACCGTGCTTGCCGATCTTCTTCCACACACATATATTACATCTACAAAGTTTTGGATGTGAGGTTGATGACAGCAGATCAAGTATTGCTTGCCCACATCGGAAACTGCAGAATGGAAAAAATGCTTTGGTCGCCAGACCGAGTGGTACACCAGCAGAGCTAACTTAGTCCTAAGGTGTAGCGTTGTTAAGCTTGAAAATGCCGGTGCGATGCTTGAACATGGCTGTTGCATTTCGATTAAACAAAGTGAAAAAAAAAAAAACAAGACCCTGTACATCAATTAAAGGGCCTCCAACCCCCCTCCGAATACGAAGGCTTGAAAATGGTTTTTTTTTTTTCTCGCCTTCATTACCATTCCTACAAGCGCTATCTCCTCGCCACTTATTTCTTCACGAAACACCGGAACAATCTTAGGCACTATGCGCTGAGCATATCAGGATTTCGCACTTTTCGGCGACATGCCGTTATCTCGACCTGTGCAGTTGAAAACACACGAAATGAAATCGAATCAGTTGACCACGCACGACTGTTATGCGAGACAAGGCAGAACGGGCGTGCGACAGCGTGGCCAAGCAGGTAGGGTACAATTTATAAAATATGTGGCAGACAGAACAGCCGACACGATCTCAGAAGCTCAGACTGACGTTTATTAGCGTCCGCATGAGCCCAGAACGTCCATTCTTCCTCTTTCTTCTTTTCTTCGAACGAGCTCACGCGCACGCTGGCACGCTGGCGGAAAGCTCGTCGTCGTCTTCTCGTAGAACGACCGCGGGAAATTGAACACAATTCGCAACGGATATCCCTCGTATACGGACCAATCGAGAGCGTATTTCCTCCTCATGACGTCACGTGAACAGACTGATCGCGAATTGTGCCGAAAAGACGGGAAGCGCCAGGAGAGAATAACGCGCTAGTTCTGTATATTCTCAGATGTTTTTTTGAAGGCCCTTTAACCCATATATGCCCAGTGTCCTACATATAGGACGCTTATTTGATGCATTCTAACATCGGTAGTTCTTTAGCTGATGACTAGCGCCACTCACAGCACATCAAACAGGTCTTATTCTCAACGTGTGCAAGCCTACACATTGCTTGCTTTTCATCCCGGCCACGTGCCGACCGCTTTCTCCGGGCAAACGCGTGCTTCGTATGAAAGACATCTTGTAGACGCGCACCGACCACACTGTTGTCCCTCAGAGTAAACAGACAAGGTGCGCTCACTGACGTGAGAAGACAACTCCTCGCTGTGAGAAGCGCAATGTCGGTACGCACGTGAAATGTTTCAAGGCTTACCACACCCGCACATAGCACCCATAATGCCCAGTGTCCAGTATGTAGGACCGCTTGAAAAACAGTGTCACGTTTACCTGGCAGTAAATAAAAAACTTGTGCTTTCTTTTGAGGGTACAAGTGCACTATTTTTTGTGAAAAAAATATTTGTTTTGTCATTTTTTCTGAGTTTGGCCATATATTGGGTTAAGGAGCGCGTTACAGGCAACCCCAGGTTATCAAAGTTCATCCCGAGCCCCACAATATACGGCGTGCCTCATTATTGCGTAGTCATTTTGGCACGTAAAATACCGGGATTTAATTGCAGTGTGGCCTGCTGCTCAGACACGCGTTACCCCGTTTATTGAATTGACATTAGCTTGACGTCTACGACCCCTTTCATCATTAGGTAATATACATGTCTAAGTTAAGAAGATTATATTTTTCCCGAGGGGCTGGTTTTTTTGTTCGACACAACCAAATGGACTCAACAGACAACTAAGCCAAGGAAAGCATAGGGGGGGGATTCTTTTTTTTTTTCTTTTTAACTGTGAGATATTAATTTTGACAGAAATTTAAATGATTCAAAGTGGGCGAAAACTCACCCCTTCTGTCGGTGGGATGCGAATCCAGTTCCTTCGATTACGCTTCGAACTCTGTGACACAAAATCATGAGACATTGTTGTATCCAATTACCTATACAGTACTGTAGATTATTACGTGACACTGTATTTCAATATTCGTCATTGTGTCGAATTCATATGATTTATAAATCCCTCCACAGCATTCGATCGTGAAACTTCGTAGTGTAGAAAGTAAAGGACGAAGCAGAAAGGATAATGTTTAGAAAGATAAGGTTTAGATCACGGAATAAAAGCTATAACGCCCCGAGACAATGTTAATTTACACGATCGCATACAATAAATCAATTCTGCGGAGGAAGGCAATGCAATAGCTATATCATGGACAAAACAATGTCACCATCCGGATTCACATCTTCAGAGTCGGACGCTGATGAGTCCGACTCTGAAGTACGAAATATATCGAGTCATATATCGACGAAAATCTGATGGGCGTGTGCGCCCTCTTGCGCCGACTGATGCCTTGAGTACGGCCTCCGTGATTACGCGCGCAACTAAGGAAGGTCATGCCTATAGATAAGTAAAGTGCGGGACCACTCGGCCACAGGCGCTGCAGTATGCAGGTGTAGCTTGACGAGGATGGAAAAGATGCGCGCCCTGTTGACAAAGCGGTTGCCCATCTACTACTATGAAACACCGAGGGAATCGGACGATGAGAAATTTTCCTCAAGCGCACTTTTTCGTTCCCCGCATTGAGAAAAATAGAATCACACTCGCAAGCCAATTTTCCCTTCCGTATATTATAGCTATTACTCCAAGAACAGCCACTGTTTAAATCTACGACGGGTCAAGTAGTGTTGCGACGCGCGTTTGTTATCGTTGCGTAGATTGTTGTACACTATTACTGTATCGCAACTCGTACCATGACAAAAGAGATGCACGCGAGCACCACCCCAGGAGGAGGCTGTACCTCCAGCCTCTGCCTTGCCTTCTCGTGTGCTTTGAACATTACCCGCACTACGAAACAAACTCCCGGGCCTCAAAAGGAGAACGCGCAAGTTGGAAGCCAAAGACAATCGAGCAGAACCAGATATATATACGAGCGACGTCTCGGATGAGGCGAGGGCTCTCTTTCCTGCCGTCGGGCATAAATCACAGCCCGTCGCGCGCTTCAGCTGCGCTAGATCTATATGGCCGCGAACATCCGTCAAGCAGCCCGCTGGGCCGACCGAAGCCTTGTGCCATGAGAGGGCGCCCTTCTTTGCCGCCAGGATCAAGGGGAAACAGCGGTTTCCACTCGGCCGTTCTTCCGCAGTACTCAGTCAGTATATAGGTGCAGCTGGGATCCCTATACGCTGGCGGGAGACTGATAAAGGATGACGCCGTTTGTGCTTTAGTGTACACACTGCGTCGTGGATCGAGGGCTCCGGAGGCACCTACACGTTTAGCTCTGCGCGAGATACAAAGTCGAGCCGCTGGGCTCGGTGTAGCGGGGCCTAGATTCAGAGCTAGCTATAGGTAGATGGGCGGGGGGTTAACTGGGGTTAACGGGAACATGTTGGAGGCTCTCGGTTTGTGTTACTCCGTTTCGGCTCGGTGGGAGATAAGGTAAAAACCGATCAAAGAAAGAAAGAAAGAGGGACAGAGAGAAAGAAAGAACGTGCCGGACGCTAGAAAATAAATTCTTGTTCAAGAAAATTAAGCACTTTTTACGAAGACAGTGCTACAGTAATAAAGGAAAGTTTATTGAACAAGTGTACACAAGCACTGCAGGAATTTATACACTAGAACTTCGAAATGGCGTCAGTAGAACCATGGTCCTTCAATACTTTTTTCTGGTCATGAAACTCCCGCGAAAGTTTCATATAGGGACAAAAGTGGCCACCAGAGGCGCCACCGTAAGCAGGAGGGCATCGATCGGCCGCGCTTGGCAGGGCTGTAGCGCGTTCGCGGAAGCGTTTCCCATCATATACACTTCTTCAGACATTTTCCTTCTCCGTGTTCTCGCTAACAAATCATAGCAGCTATTAGTATTGTCAAAGTGGCCCATGATGCGCGTTGTCAAATTGCCCAAGTCCTTGATTGCTGGCAATGTTTTAACTGAGTCCGTCTGTCAAGTGACGCGCATTCGTAGCTTTCCTAAATTTCTCGATTCCAGCATAGTCGCTTTCGGGCTTAAACCGAACACTGTGACTGGTTCTAGATGACTGAAAGGTTAACATATTTTGCGCTAGAGATTGCGGAGCAGCCGTGCTGGCTGCACGTAACGTTCATTTTCGGAATAATTGTCACTTTATTCTATAGGGCATAACGAAGCAGCCAACAGAACTTCGCGTGCCAAAAACAAATCTGTATATCAGGGTGACTTGGCATTAATAGCCTTGAAGTACCTCTTGAGGGATATCGTTAGTGAAACATAGCTGAAAAATTAAAAGCTCGGAATGAGACACCACAAGACAGAGAGGGATGCTCAAGTTGTGTTGTTTTCTTTTTTTCTTTGATGTCATAATTTGCGCCCTTGATTTTAAAGATTAAAAAATGAGATGAAACTGTTGTGAGCTGCTAGATATAGGCACTACGTGCTATTTCGAAGCGAAAGCTTTTGATTTTACGCATGCATATTTGATAACGCAGCCGAGTTTGAGCACATGCACATAGAGTTTATTCAAATCTGCGTTTCATAAACTGTGGATGAAAGTTGGGAGATGGAGTGAACGACACAACAAAAATCACTGAAAAAATGTATGCCCCTGGTTTCCTCCCTCCTTTGGCCGGGCAGGATAAACGACGTCCGCCAGCAGTTTGTTTTGCTCACGCGTAAAAAAATGCAGACGGCACTTAATAAAAAAGGTGCACAACTTCTGCCGTAGTGCTCACGAAATGTGTTCCACAGCCAACACTGGCCGAAGAAGTGCAGTTGTCCAGCAGGATGTTCTCAACAATGTTCATGTAAACACTGGCACAGGCTATTTTGTCCACGGTGCACATTTCCACATGTTCTTCCACAATTTGCAAGAGCCGCAATAATTTCTCCGATGGCACTTGCAAAAATCCTCTTGTCTTGATTTGAATCAATGCAGCTGGCTCTCGGGAGTTGCTTCTGAGTGTTTGGAGGCAGTCCTTGCAGCTTATTTTAGCAAACTTTTTTGCTACATAGCCACCAAGGTAATCCAAAATGCAGTCCCTCGTTGACTCGGGATGAATTTTGTTAGCGTAGTGAGCGGGTAGGATACCTGCAAGCTTTGTGCCAGACTTACCATCGATTTCTTCGTCGGCTGCACTGGAGACGTCTGCATTCGCGACTGTCGCATCACAATCCGGAAAAAGCTCTCGCGGTCTTTTTAGAGGTGGGCCCTTCGTTGCACGCGAACGCTGTTTTGGTTTGGAGAGGAAAGAAGGCAAACCTTCAAAAATCCTTGGTACGGCGTCTTCCACCAGTCTCGGTCGTTCTCGGGGCAGCGAACCGATGTCTCCGTTCACTGTGCACACGTCCGCACGTACAATGTCACTGGCGTCGAAAAGTTTTTCACACAAGCGAGCGTACTTTGAATCGAACGAAAATCCGGCAGTCTCCTGTCGCGGGATCGCACGTTTCCACCTGTCGCGTTGTTCTGCGTTGGCTGGTAAACAGAACAGGGAAACTTTTTCGACGGTGCCCTTGTATCCAGAGTGACAGCCCGGCACGCAGCAGGTGTTGGGCATCGCTGTCAACACGATGCGACCCCGAAAAGCAAAAAAGGGGGGCGATCAGCACGACCACCACCACTCCGCGCCAACAGTCCGCTAACGGCGGCCAGCAGAGCAGCCGGCCGAGGCGGCTTCCTCGTCCCCCCCGGATGGATGGATGGATGCTATGAGCGTCCCCTTTATAACGGGGCGGTGACATGTCTGCCACCAGGCTCGAAAAAAAAACTTTCTTTTTTTTTGTTGGCCTAATGTCTTATCTACATTGATTAAATCTATGTTATTACAGAAAAGAAATATATAAGTTCACGGTCCATCTCTCTGCTTCTTAAGGCAGAATGACCTTATTTTTCCCCATTCTTCATTTTTGTCCTTTATCTCTACTTTTCTGCCACCAATACTCTAACCGTCTCTTACTTATTTCTATCGCGGACGTGTTCAGCTTTCCATTGATGTCCCTAAAACCCAAGGCTTCATGTAGACTCGTGCCCACACGTATATCTGGGTGGATATCGACACATTCAATCAGTACATGTTCCATCGTTTCCTTAGTTCCCCCACAGCATGTACATTGTTCTTCTTCGTTACAGAATCTCGCTTTATAGCTACGCGTTCTAAGGCAACCCGACCTTGCCTCAAACAGTAAAGCGCTTCCTCTTGAATTATCATAAAACCTCTCCCTCCTTATTTCGTTTTTTCCCTTTCGGTAGTCACTGAGAGCCGGCTTCTTTTCCATCGCTGTCATCCAATAAGTCCTCTCCGCCTCTCTGACTTTTCGCTTAATGCTCCTTGTTGCCATGTCGCCCACACTGCTAGCCGTATATTTACTGGTGAGCCTCCTAGTTCTTTTTCTCCACTGCGTGTCGACGCTTTTTCTATACAAATACCTGAAAACCTTCCCTGCCCATCTACTCTCCTTCATTTTCCTCAGCCTCTCTTCAAATCTAATTTTGCTCTGAGCTTCCCTCACTTCAAAACCTGTCCATCCCATATCACCCTTTACAGCCTCATTTGTCGTCTTCCCGTGAGCGCCCAACGCGAGGCGTCCCACAGTCCTTTGATTTACATCCATTCCTAATTGCACCTCTGACTTCATGCACACCACTGAGTTCCCAAATGTAAGCCCCGGAACCATCACACCCTTCCACAGCCCTCGAAGCACCTCGTACCTATTGTATCCCCATAACGCTCTGTGCTTCATGATTGCAGCATTCCTCTTTCCCTTTGTTACCGATGCTTTCTCTTGTACCTCCATATATCTATCCCCCCTCATTTACCCACACTCCGAGGTACTTGTACTCGCTTACCCTCGGTATTTCTTGGCCCTGTATTAAGACCGCATGGTCTTCGTGATCATTGAATACCATCAATCCACATTTTGTTGCACTAAAACCTAGTCCTAGAGCCTCGCCTTCCCTTCCGCATATATCTGCCAGCCGCTGCATATCATCTTGACTGTCCGCAAATAAGACAATATCGTCAGCGTAAAATAGACCTGGAAGCTTCTGCTCAACCATCGCGCCGGCCTGTTTGTGTGACAAATTAAATCCAATGTTGCTACCTTCTAGCGCTTTTTCCATCCTCACCATGTACAGCATGAATAACAGCGGGGACAAAGGACATCCCTGTCTCAGCCCCTTGCTAATGTCAAAGCTGTCCTTGCTGCTTATTCCTTCCCATTCTACACAAACTGTATTTTCTCGGTATATTTCCCTCAAAAGCTGTATACAGTCGTCACCTATGCCCACTTCCTTCAATATATCCCACAAAATTTCCTGATTAACGTTGTCATATGCCCCGGTGATGTCTAGATAAGCTACGTATAAGGGCCTGTTTTCTATTTTTGATATTTCTATACACTGTGTAAGAACAAACAGGTTATCGTCTAACCGCCTGTCGATTCGGAATCCATTCTGGAGTTCTCCCAAAATATCATTTTGCTCTACCCACGTTTCTATTTTTAATTTTACTGCCTGCATCGCCAACCGGTATAGCACCGATGTAATGGTTAGCGGTCTATACGAGCGAATGTTATCCTTTTCTCCCCTGCCTTTATAGATTAAGTTCATTCTACTTTTTCGCCAACTGTCTGGTATTTCCCTCTCCTGTAAGCACTTTTCTACGGCTTTCAGCAGTGCTTCTTTAGTGCTCTGTCCTAGTTCGTTAATGAGGCTGATGGGAACCCCATCTAAGCCCGGAGTAGTGCGCTTAGGAATTTTTCCTTCGGCCTTCTTCCAATTGAAATTCTCAAGTACTACATCTTCCTCGGTTGTACTCTTCTGTATACTTTTACTCACCGGGGGAATCCCCCTGGGCGACCTTTTTAAACGAATCGGCTGTTACCTTTCGGATGTAACCTAGCGCTTCATACCCTTCCAATTGATTTCCTGGCGTAGCTAGCGCCGCGGCACTAGCTACGCCAGCACCACGGCGCGGAAAGTGCGGGCGGTATATGAAGCTCTCCCATTGAGTGACGCGGGAGTCACTAGACGGCATTTTACACCTAGACGGCATTTTAAACGCTAGACGGCATTTTAGACAGACTTCTATAAAACACTGTGCGGTACTAAGAAACTATCGAAAAAGAAACATGTTACCTCTCAAGGAGCTGAAGAGAAAGATTTAAAAAAAAAGAAAAAAAAAAGGGGGGGGGGGGGGGTGTTCGAGTAGCATAGCGAGTCGGATGACATGTTTCCCTGCTTAACTCAGTATGGCGCTGCGGGAAATTCCAGTTTTTCCCCACGTAATACGAAAAACCGAGTGTGCCAGCGCCTTAAAAGGGCATCAACACCACTTACATCTAGGTCGTCAACTAGATATCCAAAAATAATTTGATAAATTCGGTGTAAGACCGGGAATGCTGCTCGCTGTGGCTGTCGACGAGCTTCTGCTTGGCACCGACGTCTCCAGATCACGTACATTGTGACTGAGAGTACCAATTGGACAAACAGGCCATTTTTCCTCTGCGACAGTGATGTAGCCCAAACTCCAAAGGTGCGCCAAACAAGGTGCCATACACATTTGGTAGCAACGCATTCAAATAACGCATGCTTAGTGGTCTCGGATTTTCCACAATTCGCGCACTTATCATTTGGCACCACGTGCCACTTTGCGAGGTGTTGACGCGTCGGTAGCACGCTCCATCTTCTCAGCCAGTCAAATTCGCGAACCACTTCTGGAACTTTGCTCTTTTTCCAGGTCTTCCATCGGCTTGGGTTCGTTTTTCTTTTATCTTCATCTTCTAGTGTCTCTTCCATCAGCAAGTAGCTTAACTCTATTAGGCGCTAGTTCTTCGAACCCTTTTCCCTCCGTTTTGTTATCTACTGTGCGTTTAAAGTCGCACACAGTCTTGTAAAACTCCAGTGGTCTCTCAGCTTGCGGTCCACTGTATCTCTCTGTCGTGAACATATTCTTTAGAGTACTTGTCCAGTACATCAGAAGGCTCTTTCCTGGGTAATCCGGATCCACGAACAACCTAGAGGTTGTTTTTGCTGCGAGTGCTCTAGTGAATAGCTTAATATCTGGTAGACCCAGACCACCACGCTCTGTGGGCAGATTGAGGCAAATAGTCTTCGCCTTAGCAGGTTTATTTTCCCATATAAATGCTCCAATGACTGTTTTGAGGTTCTGTGCAAAACTGCTCGGCAGCAGCGCAATGTGTGCGATGTAACAAACATAAGCGCACGCCTGCGTCTTTATCACACCTGCCCTTGCAGCGAGTGATAGTTTGTATCTCGAAGCCTTATTTATCACCTCCCTCGCTTTGGCTATTGCGTCTTCCCATGTTCTATTTGCAATGCTCCCTTCTTCAAAGATCAGTCCGAGAACTCTGACAGCGTCCACGTATTGAACGCCGCCTGGGAGATCGTCGGCAAAGGCTCCAAAGTGCATCGCCTTGCTTTTGTCGGTGTTCAAGTACGCGCCAGAGAGAGCGGAGTACTGCTCAAAGAACTCCAAAAATGTCGTAAAACCAATTTTGTTTCTCACAAATACTGAAATATCATCGGCATAAGCTGTAACCTTTATTTCCTCGGTGCCTGGCTAGGGAAACCCTCTTATTCCCGGGCACATTGCTACTTTCCTGATGAGGGGATCCAGTGACAATACAAATAAAACTGGAGCGGCTGGGCATCCCTGTCTAACACCCCTTTCTACAGCGAAGCTCTCAGTCATGTCACCGTTTAAGTAAAGGTGACTACTGGTGCCCTCATAAAGCAGCTCAAAGCCCTTAACGAACTCGTCTGGCAAGCCATAATTTCTCAGCGCTGCGAACAAGTAACGCCGCTCGACCCTGTCGAACGCCTTCGCTTGATCGAGGGACACGAATGCTCCGGAAATTCCTTTCTCTTTGGCATAACAATAGAGGTCCCTGATCAGCGTGAGCGTTGCGAAAGCGGAGCGGCCAGGGACAGCACATGACTGGAGATGTGACACTAACTCGCTCAGCAGGGGTCTCAGCCGTAGTACTAACAGTGTTGCTACGAGTTTATAGTCTGTGTTAAGGAGAGTGATCGGTCTCCACGACTTGGGGCTAGACCCATCCATACCCTCCAGTAGCGTAGCCAGAAATTTTTTTTCGGGGGGGGTTCAACCATACTTTATGTATGTTTGTGCGTGCGTTTGTATGTGTGCGTGCATATATACGCACGCAAAACTGAAAAAATTCGGGGGGGGTTTGAACCCCCCCCCAACCCCCCCCCCTTGGCTACGCCACTGATACCCTCCTTTAACAACAGAACCACTCTACCTTCTTTGAACGACAGCGGCTTTTTTCCTTCGGTGATAAAAATGTTCACCAAATCAGTCAGGAGATCCCCAAGAATCTCGAAAAAACGTGCATAAAAGGCCGTGAGGATGCCATCAGGGCCAGGTGCCGATCTGGCATTCATAGCCTTAAGGGCTTGCGAGACTTCATCTTTCGTTGCTGGGGAGTGCATGCAACCCCTCCGTTTCTTCGGGTTTCAGCTTGGGAAGTTCATCAAAGAACGAAAGAAATCTGGGCTCGAAATCATCGTCATCTAACCGCGCTTCTTGGGCAAAAAGACGCTCAAAAGTGAGCTCTGAATGTATTCTGTACTTCCGCTGGCACGGTCGTCATGCTACCGTCCTCTCCTTTGCGCTGTTAAAATCCGCTGTGGTTGGTTTCGCCGCGTTCCGAGCCCTCAATGCTAAACGTGAGATTTCCGAGTTCATCTCTTGGCAACTGTAACTCATCTGCTATTCTAGACGCTTGCGCTCTCTTATGCAGAAGGTTAGAATAAATCTTTCTTTGTGCGATCACGTAATCACGCATCGCCTGTGTAGACGTGCCTCCTCTCTCCACTATCTGGAATGCGTCGAAGCGTCTCATTCATGCGACTCGTAATGCGCGCATGCCTCTCCTTTCCAGCCTCTTCGGAAATCAAACGCCATCGCTTTTTGAGCCTATCCCACGTGACTGGATCCAACACGTCCAACCTCAGCGATGGAAGCCGCAACTTCTCTTCCCATGTACTTGATGCATTCCTCATCGTGCAGTATGGTGGGATCCATGCGCCAGGAGCGGGGTGATCGTCCACCACGACACACTTGCATGCTGAACAGCAGCGGCTTAAGATCGCTGACATTCAAGCCGTACGAAGGCACTTGCACGACATCACATGTCACGAGCGCTGCGCGAAATATATACTTCCGGGATATATACCCTATCCAACCGGCTTTGGTGAATTCCACTCGCTCTGGTGGCAGCGAACGTGTCACCATGCAGAGCGACCCATACGTCTATCAGCTGCCAGTCTGCAACAATATTTCCAAGTTCTCGTGCATAAAAGTTACGGTGACCTTGGCCTGGGCCTCTGATGTCACGCGAAGTGTCGAGGACGCAATTGAAATCACCCAATAAGATATACTGGAGTGGTTCGAGCATGTACGAACGCACTCCTTTGTAAAACTCATTAGTGAGATTTCTCTTTACAGGTGCGTATACGTTTTACAATTCTTGTCCTCTTGCCATCCAGTGACACGTCAAGTACGATCATCCCGCCATCCGTGTCAAATTTACAATGCGCCCCTCTCCTAAGCCTGTTACTCATAAAAATGACACCGGCTCCGCATGCCGCGGCATGCGTCAGAGAGAAAAAGGCGTCTACCTGCCACCTATATCGGAAAGCGACGACGTCCCAGCGCGTACGAAAATTAGTCTCTTGCACAAACAAAACATCAACATGCATATCGCGAGCCATCTGAATGACTGCTTGCTGTTTAGCAGGACTGCGAAAACCTCGGACATTAAATGTCATGAAAACAAATGTCTCCATTGTTATCAAAGGAGAAGTTACTAAAGTGTAGAGCAAGGCAGAAGACGGAGGGGGTTTAAAAAAAAAAGGGGGGGGGGGGGGGACTAATACATTTCGTCATCACTCACATGCGGCGGCGCCCCATCCGTTTGCGAGGCGACGCGTGGTTTTTTACAAGTCACATTGCTGCTTTCATCGCTGTTGCTACTTGAACTGCTTGGCTTTGGTCGCCGTTGGCTGCTGGGAAGGTCTTTGGACGCCTCGCTAGCCAGCGAAAGGAAACCTCGAGTGTATGGGTCCTCCTCGCTGTCTGAAAATAAGGCTACTGTCTTGTTTGCGTTGTGCTGATCGGCTCCTGGATCTGTTTCGTGCAGAAGAACGCTGTGCTTGGCCTTCTTCACGGGTAACCCTGTTGCCGCTTCTCTTTTCTGTGGTTGCCTTTGATGCGGGTTGCGACGCTCGAGAGGCTTCTTTTCCTGAACCAGCCACCAACGCACCGCCCTCCGCGGCGGCCTGTGGAGACGCGGGTTTATCATTTGTAGACGCCGACGTGGAATCCCAGTCCAACTGCGACGACTCAGGGTCGCTGGATGCTTTCACTGCGTTGCTGGTTGTCGCGACGCTCTCTGCGTTGCTCGAGCCTTCGCCTGTGGTCGTTTCAGACTCGGAGCTGGAGGTTTCGGGCTTCGCGTCTAGGGAGCGTTGCCCGCTTGCGGAGTCGCTGTCCACATTGTCGAGAGGAGTGCGTCGCACAACTCTCTTCGTGGGCTTTAGTACTTGAAGCCTGGGTGTCGCACCGGGAGTACACGAGTGCACGGCCGAAGCTTCGCTCAGTGACGGAAAATCTTCCTGAGAGGCCACCGTGCTCTGCGTAACTGCAGCATAAGATTTTCTTCGGAAGCATTCTTTCGCAGAGTGATCCCCGCCACACTTCCTGCACGCAATGGTGCACGTCTCCGCGATCTGGCCGAATGCGCCACACCTCTGGCAAAAGGGCTTGGTACACGTTGCAGACATGTGACCTTCGCCACTGCATCGTGCACACACTCGACGCATTCCTCGGTATTCAAGCATGACGCGATGCCCGAGTACAGTAACAAAATTGGGGGCTGGTCTCGTCATTTCCATTTTGACGACACGTGTTCCCGAGTAGGTCGTTTGGCACTTCTGCACTGTTGTGTACTGCAGGTCAAACACCTTGCCGTAGGATTGAAGAGCCGCGACGAGCGAGTCGTTGGAGGCGTACGGTGGCAGTCTGTAGACGTTGACATGAACGATCGGGGGTCCTGTATACAGCGTCGACGGACACTTTCTGTTCCCTGATGTTGAAACCTTCATTGACTAGGAGACTTGTAGCTTGGTCTGCTGTTCTGGTCGCTACCAGGAACTTTGAAGTTCCGAGATACTGCAAGAACAGCACCCCTTCATCGCCGACGGTTTCCTCAATGCTGTCGATGATCTCGTCGATCGACACAGTGTCTTCCGGGCACGTTGAAAGTGAAACAGTGCTCCTTCGGTGGAGTCGGTGGCAGAGGCCTCGACGCCATCTCTGCAGGTCCCCGGAAGGGCCGACGAAAATGGGACAGACCTCAGGGCCTGCCAGCCGGCAGGCTCCCTGACGTGGAAGAAACGCCGCCGCCGGAACGCCGCTGGACGCTAGTTGCGTTTGCGCACAAAAGCAGGAGGGTCTCGATCGAAAGCTGGGAGACGCTACCTGAACGCGGAACGACAACTAAATGGAGCGTTTTCCTCGCACGTAGAACACAAGAGTGGTGAAACATCGTTGAACAGAGAATGTCGTAGGAGCCGACGTCTCGAAAAGGTAGTCAGGCCAGCAACTCCCCTTGCAGTTGCAGCCTTGACCAAGAAAAGATCTTGCGTTTAAACGTTGGTTCCCGCGACGTTTCCCGTCCAACAATTTCTCATTAGGGACTTTTAGCTTGTACGTATACTTTTTAACGTTACCGTGTTACCGGAATACAGGATTGCGTTTACCATGTTTCCGGAACGCGTGTTTTTCAAAGTTTTAGCTCCCCATACGTAAAAGTTTATGTACGTACGTAAACGTATACCTTTACGTTTGCGCAAACCATAAATGGTAACGATAACTTCATTTAAACGATATTTAACTTAAATAAGATTGAATCACCATTGCGGCAAAATCATGAGAGGTTTTTTGTCGTGTACAGTATCCTCGTATGCGCAAAGAGGTGAATAAATATACACCTTTTCAAATTTTCACGACAGGGGGGCCGCCATATTGAAATGCGCGCCGTCTAACGTGCAAGTTTGGCGAAATCACCATCTTCCATGGGCTGCGCGTACTCGAACCGGCGCGTTATCCGTTGTTGTGAGATCCCTTCTAAAGCCTGTGTTCGCTCTGTTTTGTTTGATATCGTCGCTGCCACTGACCATTCAGCGGTGCACATTCGCACTAGCGACGCAAGACTGAGCTCCGCGTAAGCGAACGGCAGTGCTTCGTCGTCGGTACCAGTAGCAGCAAGCGTAGTACCATCAGCAATTTGCGTACAGACGGAATCACACTTGTCTAGAGCAGCGGAGCGCGTGGCTGTGGACGCTGTCCGCAGCGGCTGCCTCACGTTAGCTACAAGCTTCCGTTCATGCTTGAATCATAGCAAAAGAATGCATGCAGTAGAACTATGTCAGGTATCATTGCAGCATCGGCATTTGCATATTTTTGCAAAAAAACGGCAGCTAAAGCGGCCGGCTGGGCGCTCTAGGCAAGTGTGACTCCGCCTGTACTTCTTTTTTTTTTTTTTTTTTTTTGGTATCCAAGATACAGCACGGTAACGTTGTTCTCGTCCGTTTTCTTGCCGCCAACGCAGTGCCATGAACAGAGGCGTGACGATCGCGACACATGGAAGTTCTTTCGATTTGCTGAAGCCACCTTCTGATGTTGCAACTCAGGCGACGACGGAAAGCGAAGCAGCGCGCACATATCACACCTACACTCATCGCGTGGCGTACTGTGCTGCAGACACACGATTACACCTAAAATGTTCCTCTTGCGCTGATTGTTCGTGCACCCGTACACGACACAGGGATGGCCCGCTGATGTGTTCTTTGAATACACACAATTTCCTGCCACGACAGTCACTTTTTATCGGAGAGAGGCGCCCATTACACATACTACATCCAAGCGTACCGAGTGTACACGTACGGCACGCGCAGCCCAAGGCACGATGGCAACACTGAAAACATACCCTCTACCCCTCCAGCTCACTGGTTCGAGAGTGCTCCTGTGAAAAGGTGTCGGGGGGTGTCGGACGATGGTGTCGACATCTTGTGACACTTCGTGCAACCACAGTCATGAACACGTTTGTTTTCGCCTAATGTTTTCGAGGTAAAAAATTATTTAAAAGGTAACTCATTCGTAATAATGCCGCTGCGAGACATTTACACCAGAAGTATAATGTACGATGTTTCTGCAAGTATAATGTGCGCATACGACGCACATACGGAACCAATCTTCAACGCTCTGAATTTACTACCAGTAACGGAAGTCTATCGCGCTATCTTAAAGAAACGCTATGCATTGGCTACGAAAAGTAACGACACGTTTTACAAAGAATTGTCTGGTCTCCGTCAGGCTGAACATGTGCGCCACTCAGAGGGTGCGTGAAGTCTGGAGGGTGCCGAGAACACGCACAAACTACGGAACTCAAATGCTCAAATACCAGTTGCCTTTACTACTTAATGATTTCGAGCAACACACGTAACACTTTATATTCTTTCACTTCTGTACGATGCTCAAAGTTTTCATGTATATTTACCATGTATATTTATAAAGTTTCCGTGTGAATTTCTTTGTTCATGCATGTTGAGTGCATTGTGTGCATTTCTTTGTTTTTGCATCTTGAGTGCATTTCTTTTGTTCCATTCACTGCTGTTTAGACTTATGTCATTACCATTTTTTTTTCGTGCATTTACTAGCTTGTCTATGACGTAAGAATGAAGAGAACTGCTGTGTAAATATTATCGCTATCTGTACTTTCTTGTGCCACGTTTGCCAAGCCCGGGGGTACAGACCCTGTCAAGCTTGATGTATGGCTTTTTGTCTGTACCCACCAAGCGTCACTGACTGTCTTTGATGCTGAAATAAATTGATTGTGATCCCGATTCTGATTCTAACAATTTTGTGGTTGCCTGGTTCATCTTGGCCCCGCTAGATGGCGCCACCTATCCAGCTTGACGGGGGCTCTAGGGCTCACATTGCTCACACGTTTACGGCTTCCGTGTCTAGACCACTCTAGCTTTGGTAATCCGGCTGAAACAATGTGCTCGCTATTGGCGCTCGCCCTTCGGCTTATTTTGACTCGACGGCTGGAGTCTCCGCAATGCGGACATAGCGAGTCGATCCCCACGAACGAAGGTGGATTTGCGAGATAGGGCCTATCCGGCGGGTAGTTTCTACCTCTCTCTCTCTTGTAAATATGTAAATAAAGCTTTGTTCTCTAAATTAGTGAATTGTTGGGCTAGTTGGCTCAACATTTGGCATATGAGAGCGAAGGCTTGGAAGGAAAAAAGAAGTACAACTTAGCGTCTTTCCTTCTAAGTTGTACTTCTTTTTTTCCTTCCAAGCCTTCGCTCTCATATGCCAAACTTTGTTCTCTTTTGTGAGCGCGCCTTTCTCTCCGCAAAAGATGGGCGGTAGGTCCAACGACGAGGGCCAGCGACCGATGACCAGACCCGCCGGACCCGAGTCGTAACAACTGGATGGCAGACGGTGGCGTAAGACGGATCGACTGAAAGCGACTCGAAGGCTAGCCGCAAACCGCAACAACATCTAAAACAACAAGCCCAAGGGACAGATAATGTATACATCACCATAGGAGATAAAATGCAGACTTTAATGGCTTCCGGTTCATGAGTGTATCTTATGGTGCGCTGTTGCTGGTACTAATACCGCCGTTGCTGTGGCAACCGAGATACATGCCTAACATCCTCGCTAATTTGCTAAATATCAAACAACACGCGAGGTAGATACCTAATAATGCCTGTCTTCACAGGAACGATACGGCAAGGAATGTGATAAGGGAGGCATGTTTACCAGAATACACAATCAATCAATCAATCAATCAATCAATCAATCAATCAATCAATCAATCAATCAATCAAATCAGACTGCGTTGGCACAAGGCAGAAGTAGGGGATTAGAAGGCCGAGCAGCAACGGGATATACATCGCATAAACACACTTCATTAGCTATCGTTAGTCTATCGGACTATATTCATGCGCGAACAACAAAACGGAATGTGCAGCACGTCCCACTTTAGCAACTATTCCTGGCCAAAAAAGCTTGAGCATGGCGGTTAACGTTGGAGAGCCATCGCATGTTGCTAAGTGTATCGTCTCTTTTTACCATTTCGCTTATTATTTTTGTTGCTGCTGCTGTTTTTTGTTTTTTTGTTCGCTTGCTTGTTTTAATTTCAGTCAAGGGGCTTCGAAAATCCACTGTTCTTTATATTTTTGTTTGCTTCTCATGAACGAGCAAGGACTACTTCGTATATTTTTTTTATTTCAATAAAAAAAAGCAAGAAGGGGCAGAAGAACGCAAGGTACTACGACGCGTAATTTGCATTTCACGAAGAAACTTTGATGATGTCTCTGCAACTGCTCGGTTCCTTCGAGAATTCTCAGCAGCCCCGCATTGTTGCGTATCAAACTTTCTTGCATTAATTACGAATCGCAGCATCGTAGATGGAAAACCTCAGCTTCGTTAACCACCGGCCTTTCATTTTGTTCCCGACCGGCATTGGGCGCATGCTTTTAGTTATCTGGGGACGTTTTTCAGATGCGAGACGCCCGATTTTCTCTCTCTCTTTCTCTCTCTCTCTCTTTTTTTTTTTTTTTTGCCAGTAATGAGGATGGACGCTTCAACCAGTATTGGAGTCCTCGATTCAGACAAGCGAGTGGGACTGCAGAGTGTTTGGAACTTCAGGAATTCTCTTACCTCTTCCAGTGACCACGTGTGTGGTACAGCCTTCGTCGCAAGCATCTCCCGCTGTTTCCATAAGCGATGTAACAATGGCATTGCAACTTTGCAGTCTCGTCTCGTGCACCGCAATACACAAAAAGCAGCTTTACGATGGAATGGGCCGATCGGAGTGCAATCAAGCTGGTAATCAGAAGTGCATGGGATGGCATTCTGATTATACGGAGCAAGCATTATGTTAACAGCAAATTTATAAAGAAAAGAGAAGATATTGACTGCATTTAAGGCGCAACACCCCTTAAGTGCAGCCAGCATCTGCGTCCTCCTGCGAACAATTAAATTGTGCTTGTGGAATGTTCATGTCCGCTTGATTTCAGGCGTAGAGAGGGAGAAAGAGGGAGAAAGTTGCAATACAAGGCAGCGTCACGACAGCGGGAGTAATATTATGCGCTTCAGAGACAAATCAAACTATGCGAAACAGACCATGGTCCAAATTTTCAAAATTGGGGCAGCTACGCGCTAGTGGTGCGAGGACTAAGATAGCAGCAGAGCGGGGGGTGTTCGCCTCCTCCTTTCCCTCCTCCTCACCCGACACTTCCCTTTGCCACCCCTTGCTATACTACACTATATAAGCCTAAGCCATTATTTACCCTCTCACTTCCTCTTTTTCCTTCTCCCCACCCTCCTTCCCCATTCCCTTTCGTACTCCCCTTGCTATACTATGCAATACATGGCTGTTCATGTTTACGTGTGGAGCAGCGCACTGAGACAAGGCACAGAAAGGAACGAAAAACTGACAGGACAAAGCAGCGGTTGTCCTGTCGTTTTTCGTTCCTTTCGTGCCTTGTCAGTGCGCTGCTTCACACGTAAACATGTACTATCACCAACTCGCCCAACTTTAAAATTTTACTGAGATACATGGCTGTGCTTTCTCTCTCTTTTTCAAGTGCGCAGCACTTAAGGCGTCCACGCTGTCGTATGCTGACATCGCCGTATGCTGTCGTCGTAGCTTGGCGTAACGTAGGCAAAACCACATATAGCATAGCCATTGGGCGCGCGCTTTCACCAAAGAGAAGTCTTCTTCCTCTTGTTCTTCGAGCGCCTTGATGATGATAGAAGTAAATAGAAATAAAGAGAAAAAACGCAGAAAATAAATTGGAAATGAGAAAGAGAAAGAAAGAGAGGAAGAAATGAAGAGAAAACCGAAGACAAAGAAAGACGGCTGCCCAGCTCCGCACTTTCCTTCAGGCTTGGCACCAATAGGGCGAAGCTGCCTTAATTTTTGTGTCTGTTTCTTTCTATTGATCTCTCTATCTCCCTCTGCCTATTTTTTTCTCTATCTTTCTATCTTTTTCTTTCTTTCGTTCTTCCCTTTCGTTCGCTATATTTCTCTCCTTCTCTTTCTCTATCTCTTTCAACTCGTTTTTACTCGTCCTCTGTACTCGTTCTTAGACGTTATTGCATCCCATGCCGGGCAAAATCAATGCACGTGTTCTGGGAGCGAATCAGAAGGTCAAGAACAGGACGAAGAGAGAGCGTGCTGCTTCATGATGATGATAGTTCTCAGGTCACGCCACGCGGCATAACGAAAAAAATGGCAGATCCCACGCACTGTGGGAATCGATTAATGCGAAGCAGCCAGCAAGAAGCAAATCATGCTGTACATAATATGCATGTCATTATTCACATGTTAGGACCTGTCATTTGCGTTCATCATACAGTCATGTCGCGCAATACAAATTTTAATGTATATCAAGCTAGCGAACTGCACGCAAGCGCACCATGAGCGTGGTATGTAAATGGCATTGTAGATGACATGCATGCCAAGATTTTCATGTTACCACCTGCCTCTTATGTTCGCCTAATTTGTTACCGCGAATCGCAGCGAGACGCGAGGCCAATCTGCCTCCATTTCGCATGCGTTCGTATTGTCGCGCTTTGCGCATCGTGCAAGCGCCATCCGCGTTCGAGAGTTTAAATTGACGGACACTTTGTCAACTCCAAAGTGTGTTCCTCGAACGCTTGTGCCCACTGAGACGTGGTCGGTAAGAATGGAACGTGATGCGCGCGTCTCCCTCCTTGCATGATTACAGACGCCGGGCAAAGCGACGCTACGCAAGCAAAGCGCGAGCGCTGTAGAGTCCAACGCGACCGGCGTCCGTTTGCGCGCCCCGGCGCCCACCTGGCACCGTGCCATGGCACGGCTGGAGGGACGGACGGACATGAGCATGAGACATTAAAGGCTTTCGCCTTCAAAATTTGCTGTGTATCAAACTAGCGAAACGTCCACGAGAGTGTCATGAGCATGGCATGCAAGTCATGTTGCACATGACATATCCTGATTTCCACATTACCACTTGTCATTTATGCTCGTCATACTTTCACGTCACTCAATACGAAATTTGGTGTATATCAAGCTAGCGAAACGGCCACGAGAGTGTCATGAGCGCGGAATGCAAATCATGTGACACATGACATGTCATGATTTCCATATTACCACTTGTTATTTATGCTCGTCATACAGTCACGTCACTCAATACCAAATTTGATTTTGGAACGTTAACCCCCCAGATATTAATTAATTAATCAATACCAAATTGGTGTATATCAAGCTAGCGAAACGGCCCCGAGAGTGTCATGAGCGTGGCATGCAAGTCATGTTGCACATGACATGTCATGATTTTCATATCACCCCCTTCATTTATGCTCGTCATACAGTCACGTCACGCAATACCAAATTTGGTGTATATCAAGCTAGCGAAACGGCCGTCAGCGCGCCATGAGCGTGGCATGTAAATCATGTTGCACATGACATGCAGGTCATGATTTTCATATTACCACCTGTCATTTATGTTGGTCATGCAGAAATGTCTCATCGTACCAATTTTTGGATATATCAAGTTAAGAAAACGGCCTCAGGAGCACCATGGCTATGGCGTGTAAATCATACTTTTCATGACAAGTTATTCATGATTTTCATGATATGACCAGTCATTCATGTTTGTCATACAGTCATGTTATGCCATACCAATTTTGGTATAAATCCCATTAATGATACGGCCAGGAGAGCGCAAAGTCGTAGGCAGCTAGATAGATAGATAGATAGATAGATAGATAGATAGATAGATAGATAGATAGATAGATAGATAGATAGATAGATAGATAGATAGATAGATAGATAGATAGATAGATAGATAGATAGATAGATAGATAGATAGATAGATAGATAGATAGATAGATAGATAGATAGATAGATAGATAGATAGATAGATAGATAGATAGATAGATAGATAGATAGATACGCTCAAAGTCGCCGAAGTTCGCTAAGAAATGCTTCGCATTTAAAACAGCTCAAGAGTGTACTAGAAAGTCTTCAAGTACACTCTAAGACAGTGGTTCTCAGCAATCATAGGTCGACGAACTCACTCATGAGTCGGCTCACTCGGACTCACTCAGACTCAGATCAAGCCGTGAGTCTGAGTCTGAGTGAGTCCGAGCGAGTAATGTTTTGGTGAGTTTGAGTCCGAGTGAGTCCGGTTGAAGAAAATTTTCGTGAGTGTGAGTTCTAGTGTGTCCGGCTCAGGAAAATTTTGGTGAGTTTTTCAGCCCGAGTGAGCCCTAAGCGCAAAATAAATTTTATGAGTGAAAAAACATTCACGGAGCAAAGAATACGGGGACAAAGTGAAGAAACGGACAGAGATGGGGGGCCAAATGTTTCTTCACTTTGTCCCCGTATTCTTTGCGCCGTGAATGTTTTTTCCTTAAAGGGGTACTGACACAAAATTTCGCGGCCGAGATAGCCTGCTGGATCGATTCCCGTGTACATGCGTGTACCATCTGCAAAATATTGACAGCGAATGAAGCTTGAAAGGTATTTTATATGAATTTTGAAGTTCGCGTGCGCGATTCAGCATTCTAGGCCGCACCTGGCGGCGTTGACACCCTCGGAGGTGACCCGAGGTGACCCCCCTACTTCCACTACACAACAGGTTATGATGACGTCGTAGCCGCCATTTCTGTTTTGGCGCGCTCGCCACTGCGCTGTTGGTGACTGCTCGGCGGCTGCTCGCGAGTGTGTGGTCGCGGCCAAGAGGCGGCGCTGCCGCGGCGCACGCGTTGAAAGTTTTGTGTTTGGCGACACCACAGCTTTCCCGTTTCCTGCTCCCAAGGACTTCTTGATTTCCCTGTGCTGCCTGGTCTGCAGTGACAGGCCACAATGCCGAAATCCTTCTGCGCTGTTTCCTTCCGCACGTCGAAGTCGGGATCAGGCGTATCGCTGCATACGTTTCCCCGCGACGAACCTCGGCCCTCGGCGGCAGAAGTGGATCGAGTTCGTGTGCTTTTGTGGACGTCAGGAGTATCAGGAGTCCCCCGTGCAGAACAGTCGCGTTTGCGGGCTCCATTTCGAAGCGCATTGCTTTAACACAAAGGCGCCGGATTTGGCGTACATGGGTCTTCCGACTCGACCCTGTGCATCGCTCACGTCTGGTGCTGTGGTGTTACCTAGCTTTTTTCGGCACCAACTTGAAGGGCATCACAATGTTATCGAGTGATTCAATCGGATATTGAACGTCGAAAAAGCGAACGTCCTGCAGAACATTTGTTCACGAATGTGTCGGGTCTTACCATTGTACATTGCCGACGCGAGGTTCATCGTGGTCGTCGTCGCTGGTATCGCTGTCGCTTCCCGACGAAGCACTCCTTGCCAGCGGGTCAAACCTGAAGTGATTCGCCACGTCGAAAATTCCTTCCATCCCCGCCGCAAGAAAATCGTCGCCATCAGACGACGATGAGCCCGACGACGACAGCGAGGACGATAACGGCGACGACATCACGCAGCATGTGTGACAAGCGAATGCAAGCAGACGATGCAGACCGCGCGGAAGCGCGTCACTGTTCTGTGTGCTCACGCGACCGAGCGTTTCACTCGCTAGGTGGTGATAGTTGCACCCGGCGGCTTGTCGTTTTTGGAGCTCTGTCAAACCGAAACTGAGGCTGTGTCGGTAATGAGGAGCTTGTAATTAATTATCTGTCGCGCGCTGCAGCAAACGATGTGCTGTGTTATGACTAACAGGCCCCCAGCAACACATTGCAGCAAAAAAACGCGGGGCGAAAATTTTTGTGTCAGGACTCCTTTAAATATGAACCAACTAGCTCAGCAACAAGTCCTGTTGATTTATGAGTGAGTCTGAGTGCGCTCCACAATTTTTGCCGACCTATGTCAGCAGCGGATGTTTCAGAGACCCCTTGCATACCGGTGGAACTGATAGAGTGAGAAAAGGCGGGGGGGGGGGGGGGGGGGGGTCATAAACTATCCCAACATGCTGCGCGAGACAGATGCCTTTTATTGCTACCTGCAAAGAATGGTCACATAAAAGCGCCGAGTCAATGAGATCTCATCAACTGGTCAATGAGTTGTGCGGTCTGCATCAGCATTTAACCTGTTCCTAGCTATGTTTGCTTTTCAAATATTTCGGCCTGTAAAAAGTATGCTGGTATGCATATGTCGGCGAAAACTGCAGCAAAAACTTGGCCATCTCACGGAGGGGCAACATAAGTCAGCTCCGCCACAATGCAAAGTTGGTATGCGGTGAAGCATACCAAAAATCAGAAGCGCCGTTGTCATGGGACATGGTCATGTCATGGGACGTTGAATGTTTCTTTATTATATGGACATTCAATTCAAATCTTGAAAGTCATTTTTCTAAAAACATGATTTTTTGTATCCTACACTTACGCGAACAGTGATAAACTTTCCTTCTGATAAATATTTCTCATAAAATATTGCGCACTATTTTTTTTACGGGTGGAACTGTGCATTCAAGCAGAATTATTGAAAACGAGTGGTAATTTCATGTACTATGGCTAATTGTGTGCGAAAAAAAACCTGCCAAATATCAACTTTTTCAGTATTTTTACGATAACGCACCTTAGCTGGGGGATCGTGGAGGTTAGATGGACAGTGTCCTCACTACGCACCTGCCAAGTCACGTTTGAATTGCACCAACCATTTTGTAGTTATGACTGTTAGTGCAACATGCATATTTTGGCACATTTTGATTTTTATAAATTTAATTTTTTTATATTGTTGGCAGTTTCATCATTCTAAAGTTTAAATTTAGCTAAACTCTGCAAGCCAAAGCTTTAATTAAAACTTTTGTTCTGAAACTAAATTTTTTTCTCGATGGTGGTGACCTACCTTAAATGAAAACTGTTTTTGTTTTTGCTTTTGTTTTGTTCCGGCATCGGTTTCGCGGACCTCCAAAAGTAACCTCGCGGACCCCCGTTTGAGAACCACTGCTCTAACAGCTCCACGGTAAAAAAAAAATGGCTGTGGCTTAACTCAGTTATGCCTGGGTGTACGTAGCGAGAGGTACGGTTAATCTTATTGGACATATTTAGTTGAGCGTCCGCAACAGCTTTGCGGACGCAGCCTGCCATTTGAAATGGCTGGCAGAGCTATTGTCTATTGTTTAGCTTGGTTATCTGTATGGTTACGCTTCTCGAGGCGTGCGGCTCGTTCTTCCTACTTCTCCTCGGCTCGCTGCCTCCTCTTGGTTTCGTTCCGACAGTGAAGCCAGGCTTCTTCCAGTCTCTCCGACTCACTTTCCCTATCTGCCGACGAATCCCACCGAGCCGCCTCTTTTATATATACGATGCAAAGACGGCTCCTCCTCTGTTAAGTTTGAACAGCGCGACTGAACGCGGACACAGTAGAACACGCACGCACGCACACACACACACACACACACACACACACACACACACACACACACACACACACACACACACACACACACACACACACACACACACACACACACACACACACACACACACACACACACGCACGCACGCACGCACGCACATACACACACACACACACACACACATACACACACACAAACACACGCACACGCACACACAACGTTGACTTTCAACTGGAAACGCGGTTGCAACGCGGTTTCACTGGCTCCTTCTCTGACATCATGCCAGATGACGCAGCAAGCAGTGCGGCCACCGGCCACAGTGAAACGGCGAGAACACGGCCAATGTAGCTCTCGCTACAAAAAAGATGCTAGAACTGACATTAAGCTTGAGTTGTCTGCAAGTGGTACTCGCACCTTGTCGTTGATGTGTCACGGTGTATTCCTTGGATTAAGCTTGTGCTTCGTCTCAGAGGTCACGCAGAAAGAAGCGCATGGTTCAGATCTGCTACGCCAGATGCCGCCCCCACCCAGGTGATCACAAGAAAAGCGTCTGCTCCTTCAGTGAATGCTATCAAGTTAGTTTCATTAATTCTCATGCAATATAATTGGTCATCTACTTTACCTGCCTTCACCAAAACAATCCTGTCTAGCAAAATATTCCAACCAGAGGTGATATAAACGAACCTCAGGCAACCTAAATTGACCATTAGCCGAGTGTTTCGTGGACTTTTCCTTCGTCAATCGCGCTCAGAAATGGCAAAAAAAGAAGTCACGTCTCCGAACTGAGGGTCCCGTGATGCAAAAGGAATGTAACGAATAATTGCAGCGAGAAAACCCAGAAGACGACCGGGTGCAAGCTTAGTTGCCTCAGCTCGCGACATGGCACTACCGCTCTGCGTATCGACCAAACGACGCCACCACCGGTATAGCCGTGTTCATCTTGATCAACGGACGCGAGGAGCGGTTTGGCAGGCATCACCGAGGGAACGACCGAATCACGGACGACAGATGCGACAGGGCGCGCTTCCTCCTTTACCGAGCGCGACGGTTAAGGCGACGAATTTCGGCTCTCCTCCGCGGCGCGACGCGACGCTCGCGCATTTCGGGGTTCGGTAATACGAGAAGACACAACCCGTTCGTTTGAAGAAGACATACGCGCGCCGGCGCGCGCGCGCCAGCTCCGAGTGAAACACAGACAATCGCGCGCTTTTCTCTCGTCTCACGAGAACAGATGTGCGCGGTGATGGGCGAGACGGGTGGAAAAGAAATGGAAGAGCCGCCGTGCCAACTCGCGCCACCACCACGACCGCCGTCCCTCGAAGCCAATTTTCCCGATGTGGCGCGCTGACTCGTACGCGCGCTCACTGCGCTCTGCGGGAAGGACGAAGAAATGGCAAATAAAAAAACAAGAAATGAACCGGTCGCTCGTGTTCGAAAAGAACCTCAGTTGTGGTGCCTGGGGGGCAATCTTCCATAATGGGTGATGTAGAAGAAGACGGCTGCGGCGCGAAATGCAGGCGAAAACGGAATCAAGTAAGAACAAGCGGATAGTATATAAGGCACGTGCCAGCGTGTGTGAGACAGCGCAGGGATTTTTTTTTTTTGTTTTTGTTTTTTCGGCGTAAAATTGAGATTTACTATCGACCATTTCGGCGGGAAGGGAGAGAGAAAGAGGGGAGGAACAGTAGTGCCACGCAGTGGAGGGAGGGACGGCATAGGGAGATTGAGCGGTTGCACACGGATACCGGACGGCTTTAGCGCCTTAGTGCGGTTCCAGTAATTGCGAGAAGGTCTCGCCCTGAAGCCGCCGCGCCGGCCGCGCCATCGGTGGATCAATTAAATCGGCCCGCAAAGTATGAACTCGCCTCAGGACGTTCTTTATCGATTCTTTTTTTTTTTCTTTTTTTTTTTTTTTTTTTTTTTTTTTTTTTTTTTTTTTTTACGGTGACGACGTATATTCAAATAACGTGCGCGTTTCAGAAGTCTTCCTCACGGAGGGCGTTGCTGTAGTTGTTTGCGCAAGAATGAGACCGTTTTCTTTCATTAGCGTTTGTTGCGAGACAATATAGGATAGGGTAAAGACAGTGCTAGACGTCGAACGTGACAACGCGCGGATGCGAGGAAATCGCAATCCTTCCAGCTAAACAAGATACGCTGGAACATTTTTCTTTTCTTTTTTCCTTTTTTCTGTGCTATGTGAGTACAAGGTCAGTACTTGTGTGCACTTTGTGCTATGTGAGTATTTGTAATGTCAGTACTTTGTGCTATGTGAGTACTGACTGCCATAGAATTTGTTCTCTTTTGTTGTTTTGTATATTTTACCAATGTCATTGCTTCACAGAATATTACTTCATGTACTTTTTTTTTCTTTGAGCTAGTGTTGTGTTCTGCATTGTGTATTTATGCCCCACTCCTGCCTACGGCCTTCATAGAAGGCCAGCAGTATGTAACAAAATAAATTTGTTAAGGTTCACCGCGGTGGTAACATAGTTGCAGTGGCGGTGGTATTAAGGTCCGCCACCCTATCTATCTATCTATCTATCTATCTATCTATCTATCTATCTATCTATCTATCTATCTATCTATCTATCTATCTATCTATCTATCTATCTATCTATCTATCTATCTATCTATCTATCTATCTATCAAGAAAGGAAGAACTAAGGAAAGAGATACACTGTACGTAGTTAGCGTTGGCTAGCAATGACATTACGTAACGGAAACCACATTAGCGGTGCATAAGAGCCTGCACAGGGGGTTGTTTCGTAACGCACTCGCGCAATGGCCTGCAGCGAATTTGCATCAAGTTTGGGACAGCCGAGAGTAAACGGAAAATGCGAGGGTCAATTAGCGGGTCCGCAACGGCCACGGCAAGCGTGACCCCTGGTGCCAGACTTCGGAAGATTTAGAGTCCGGGCCGAAAAAAGACCGCTCGCCGAATGCGCGATCCAGTCGAGATAATTGCGGCACAGTCAGCGCCGGTTTCGCTACAAATTGGAAAATGTTTGCCCTCGAACTACAGTTGGTTCTGAATGGAGACGAACGCTCTGCGTCGCCAGTGTGGCAGTAACTGGAAACTAATGGGTTTAATTTTGCTTTAGTGCGGTGACGTATACGAGAGCTTCGTTGTTTGTGGAACTTGTGCCGTTGCGGCTGTACAGTGGTTACGGTGCTCGTCTGCTGGCCCGAAGGTCTCGGGTTCGATCCCCGGCCGCGGCGGTCGCATTTCGATGGAGGTGAAATGCTTGAGGCCCGTGCGCTTGGATTTACGTTCACGTAGAAAATTCCGGTTGGTCCAAATTTCCGAAGCCCTCCACCAGAGCGTCCCTCATACTTATGTGTAGTAAGTAGACCAAGGCGTTGGAAAGGGGAGAGAGAGTGACGAGGAGCGATGTGAGGCTGAGGCAAAGAAGGAACGGAGAGAGCGCCACTGCATCGCATCACAAATGAAAGATTCTTTAACCGCCAGTGACGCCGAGCAGTGTGCACGATTTGCAAACGCCAGGGCGCGCTTGCCCGTGGTAGCCTACGTCGCCGAAGGGCATGGGAATAGCTGCTCCGCACTTCCTACTGCTTTCACGCTGAGTGCAACTGCATAGATTTTTATTGCGATAGCAATTATATATGGACACTCTCAGCTGGTTTTTGCCGTCGCCGCCGCTGTTGGCCGCCGCCGTCATCCCCCGTATATGTATATATATAACCGGCCCCGTCCGTCGTTCGTGAGCGTGAAAAGAGGCGGGGGGGGGGGGGGGTCCCTCGAGCGACCTTCGATTTTTCAGCATGCTGTCACCTGTTGGCAAGAAAAAAAATATATATATATATATATATATATATATTGAGGGAGAGAGAGAGTGGAAAATGTGATCGTCACAGTCAACAATGCGTATAGCACTGTCGTTGATAAACCGTTTTTGATATCTACGCATGTGGGCGCACATTCAATTAAATGGCGACTGGACGACACTTCCCGTCAGTGTTGTGAAAACGGCCCAGTCGCCTGAACGGACAGGGTTGCACAAACGAAATTCTTGAGGAAATCTACAGTGCGTGGAAAACATGTGCGATTACGCATGGGACACTCCTAAAATGCGTTCTATCCCGTCCACTGAGGTATGTGCATTTGGTGAAGCACGTGGCGCAAGAGGAGCGCGAATAGGTATGAAGCAATTCCGTCAGTGTCTCATTCATAAGGTCATGGCCACTATCATGTGCACCGCTGGAGAGAACGCACATAATACTGTTCTCGTGAGACCTCATGCAGGAAGATTCTTTTAAAATTATCTGGCTGTGATAGCGTCTAAAGAAGGTAGGCTTCCTTAAACCCGTCTGTTAGTAATGTTAGAACTGTTTAAAGTAATATCATAATATCAATACACAACCAGCTCATCAGACCAAGGAAAAGAAAAATCAAGAAATAATTTTTAAAAAACGCCATACAATCATTAGCGCAATCCTTCAAATATATATATATATATATATATATATATATATATATATATATTTTTTTTTTTTTTTTTTTTTTCATGGACGTAAAGACATTGAAATTAATCCATTGGCAAAGAAACAGAATAGAACCAAATCGACAAAGTGACCAATGCTTGTCGATTTGCCCTTACACTCATTCATTCCTTCCCACTCCTCCATTCATTCATTCCTTCAATCAATCAATCAATCAATCAATCAATCAATCAATCATTCAATCAATCAATCAATCAATCAATCAATTTTTATTTCTGATTGATAAATATGGGGATAACGGAAATAAAGCCGCAATACTGCGGCTTGACAAAAGCTCCGGCCCCCTACAAAGTCCAGCAGCAAAATGAGCAACAGTATAAGAAATGATTGTATAAAACGTATTTGAACTGAATGCACTTTGACAGGATGAGCCAAACATAGCGGGAACTAGGTAGATCATGAAATGGTCTGGTCTTTATGCATCATTATACATAGTGATACATATTGATGCATGGGACTAATGAGAAAAAAAAGAAAGAAAAAGAAAAGACACGTCGCAATTGAAAGTAATGTTACGTATACAACAGCAGTCCATAAATAAGCCGACAAAAAACTGCAAACGCAAGAAATAACTACTACTACAGAACATGGAAACGTGCCATAAACATTGGTAAATTATATGAACGTGAAATTCATTTGATTCAAATCTAAACCGAAATGAGTTATGAAAGCAGTGACCAATTTCCATTGGTATCCGAAATGATATGGTCAAATATTGCTGTAAATTCAATTCCAACGCGTACCTTGGGTACATGTAGCGTCACTGTAAAATGTGTGAAGAATGTCGATTTAAAGTGAGGGGGTTTCTCATAAGTTCGCTCGGGTATTCTCAGAAAGATCGGAAACTGCCTGAAATGAGACACATGAGCGAACATGTAATAGGAGAAACGGATTAATATTGGCCTGCAGATTTTTTTTATCCTGTACCTCGTTTAGAGAACGACCCAACTAGCCCAACATCCTGCTCAGTTGAAACCTTTTCGCACTGAATTTTACCTAACGTTTCTCGAAGATTTATTTTATTGAATGCGAATATTCTGTCGTAAAAACTGTGCTAAAAGAATGCGTGCCAGATCAAAAAGAAAAACAATGTCACCTGCTGCAAGCAATCTATATGTTATGACTTTTGTGTGTACGCCCTTTGTTATTTTTTTTGTCTCTTATTTTTTTTATTACTTTTTTTGCGTTTCACAGGGCTGTGGCGTGGCGCACCAGTGATTCACTCACCGATGGAGAGCCTGGCTTTACGTTAGAAAGTGTTTCTTTTTTTTTTTTTTTCCTCGATGTACTCCTAGGGACGGCGTCGCTTGGCTGGCGATTACGAGAATATATTTATGCAGTTGCGGTGCGACACACCATTTGGACGTGCTGCTTCGCGCTGCTCTCTTCGCTGGGACGCGGAGCCAACTAATGCGAGGCATTCAGCGTGAACGGAGGATACGTACATTTGGGGGGATTGCAGTCGACATACCAGGAAATAAAGTATTCGCGGACCAGTTCACTGCGCATTCTCCCCCGACCGGCGCTTCAGGGTGTTTGTAAGACAATGGAAGCAACATATTCGCATTTGCAATGCACAAACTGTGCTATCCCGAATGCCCAGATGTGGTATAGTCATATACACACACGCACGTGCACACTGTGGTATAACAGTGCGCAATGGAAGGCACCACGGCAGGCATTTATACGGAAGAATAAAAATAGTTCAACAGTAGCCGACGTCATGAGCGAACTACAACGACGTCACGAATCTACTACATCGTGAACCGTGCTCGTGTGTGTGAACTTTTAACTCACCAAATGACTGTATAGTAACTGTATTTTAACTTACCAAAGGACTGTATAGTATATATGTGTATGCATTCTTTTTCTTTCTTAAATTTTAGCTTCCTAACAACCAAGAGGAATGGGGTAGCCGTCGCCAAGGGATGTCGACAACAACTCCTTGGTTTATTTTAACGGCGAAGCTGTTTAGGCTTTTGCGTTGCGCCAAGTGGTGTTTGCAAAAACTACGTCTACCTATGACGTCACCGCGTGTTGCCTGTGCTCCATCTCCTATGTAGAGCAGCAAAACCAGATTAGGCGAAGACAGTGCGATGGTAAGTGTGTGTGCGACGAGCGTGAATATAAACGTGAAGTCAAAAGGTATACTGCCATTTTCTCATTCAAACGTGCTTCTTTGTGCTTTAATGATGAGGAAGTGCCACTCTTCGAGAGCCTGACCAGTAAACCACCATCCACTAGACCGAGGCGAGACCACGGGATAGCAGCAAAAGAACACTCAGCTTTAGACAACTTCAATACACCTCCAAAACGTTCGTAGTCGCATGCTGCGTATATTGCAACGCAAAATTCGTATCCGAGTCAGAAGGAGTATATACACTGCTAATCGTAGTGTTCAGCTATAGAAGCAAACTGAAAAAAAAAAATCTACTGTTCGCGATATCATTACTGCAATTTTGCCAGAAGGTACATGTTTCAAGAGGTAAAAGAGTGCCACTTTAAAAATTCAATCTCCACAGCACCGAACTCTAACAAAATGTTATATGTTTTCTTTTAATTTTCTTGCATGCTATGAAGTACATATCGCTTTTGTTCTCCATTTATCTGAGTAGTGTAATCCCTTGTGCTATTATTTTCCCATTTTATTCATTTTATAATGATTATATTTTATGGTGACTGTACTATTGTTTTCTACAAACGTGATGTGCTTTACCATGTGTAGCCATATTGTACAAAGGGGGGTGAGGTTTCCCTCAAGCCGCGTCTGTGCGGCTTTTTTGCCTCATCCACCTCCATTTACCACTATGTAAATGTGTGTGTAAATGGAAATTCAATAAATCAAATCAAAATCACGGGTGATGCTATGTGAATAAAGTATCGTAGTTACGAACAAAACTAGCAGCTGTTCCGTGTACGAGTACAACCGATGAGCGAAGCTCCTTAGAAATGGGACGCAAACGACTATGCGCCTGATCTCGCTGCTGGCTTTCATGAAGGCGGTAGGGTGGGGAGCGGGTGGGGAGAGCGTCTGCTGCGCTCGGTGGCGGGAACGGCTGAGCGAGTGAGTGTGCGGCGCGCGCAGCGTGTGCGGGCCTAAGGAGCTTCGCTCCTAAAAAGCTTCGGTAGCCCTCTGTGAAAAACGAGCACACACTCCAACAGCGATTTCAAGCTTTGCAGACGCCAGAACTAATCTATTACACTTACACTATTACCATGGTCCTTCAATACTTTCTGGTCATGAAACTCCCGCGTCACTCAATGGGAGAGCTTCATATACCGCCCGCACTTTCCGCGCCGCGGCGCTGGCGTAGCTAGTAGGGGGGACGAGGAAGCCGGCTCGGCCGGCTGCTCTGCTGGCCGCCATTAGCGGACTGTTGGCGCGGAGTGGTGGTGGTCGTGCTGACCGCCCCCCCCCCCCCCCCCCCCTTTTTTTTGCTTTTCGGGGTCGCATCGTGTTGACAGCGATGCCCAACACCTGCTGCGTGCTGGGCTGTCACTCTGGATACAAGGGCACGGTCAAAAAAGTTTCCCTGTTCTGTTTACCAGCCAACGCAGAACAACGCGACAGGTGGAAACGTGTGATCCCGCGACAGGAGAACTGCCGGATTTTCGTTCGACTCAAAGCTTACGCTCGCGTGTGTGAAAAACATTTCGACGCCAGTGACATTGTACGTGCGGACGTGTGCACAGTGAACGGAGACATCGTTTCGCTGCCCCGAGAACGACCGAGACTGGTGGAAGACGCCGTACCAAGGATTTTTGAAGGTTTGCCTTCTTACCTCTCCAAACCAAAACAGCGTTCGCGTGCAACGAAGGGCCCACCTCTAAAAAGGCCGTGAGAGCTTTCTCCGCCATCGGAGAAATTATTGCGGCTCTTGCAAATTGTGGAAGAACATGTGGAAATGTGCACCGTGGACACAGCCTGTGCCAGTGTTTACATGAACATTGTTGAGAACATCCTGCTGGACGACCGCACTTCTTCGGCCAGTGTTGGCTGTGAAACACATTTCGTGAGCACTACGGCAGAAGTTGTGCACTTTTTTATTAAGTGCCGTCTGCATTTTTTTACGCGTGAGCAAAACAAACTGTTTCGTGCTGGCGGACGTCGTTTATCCTGCCCGGCCAAAGGAGGGAGGAAACCAGGGGCATAAATTTTTTCAGTGATTTTTGTTGTGTCGTTCACTCCATCTCCCAACTTTCATCCACAGTTTATGAAACGCAGATTTGAATAAACTCTATGTGCCTGTGCTCAAACTCGGCTGCGTTATCAAATCTGCATGCGTAAAATCAAAAGCTCTCGCTTCGAAATAGCACGTAGTGCCTATATCTAGCAGTTTCATCTCATTTTTTAATCTTTAAAATCAAGGGTGCAAATTATGACATCAAAGAAAAAAAGAAAACAACACAACTTGAGCATCCCTCTCTGTCTTGTGGTGTCTCATTCTGAGCTTTTAATTTTTCAGCTATGTTTCACTAACGATATCCCTCAAGAGGTACTTCAAGGCTATTAATGCCAAGTCACCCTGATATACAGATTTGTTTATTGGCACGCGAACTTCTATTGGCTGCTTCGTGATGCCCTGTAGAATAAAGTGACAATTATTCCGAAAATGAACGTTACGTGCAGCCAGGGCACGGCTGCTCCGCAATCTCTAGCGCAAAATATGTTAACCTTTCAGTCATCTAGAACCAGTCGCAGTGTTCGGTTTAAGCCCGAAAGCGATTATGCAGGAATCGAGAAATTTAGGAACGCTACGAATGCGCGTCACTTGACAGAGGGACTCAGTGAAAACATTGCCAGCAATCAAGGACTTGGGCAATTTGACAACGCGCATCATGGGCCACTTTGACAATACTAATAGCTGCTATGATTTGTTTGCGAGAACATGGAGAAGGAAAATATCTGAAGAAGTGTATTTGATGGGACACGCTTCCGCGAACGCGCTACAGCCCTGCCAAGCGCGGCCGATCGATGCCCTCCTGCTTAAGGTGGCGCCTCTGGTGGCCACTTTTGTCCCTATATGAAACTTTCGCGGGAGTCTCATGACCAGAAAAAAGTATTGAAGGACCATGCTATTACTGAAGTAGGCCAGGTGTATACAATGCTGATAATCCCATCAGAAGCAGTCGCACTTTGGCTGGTAGGCTGATGCTTGTTGAGGAGACAACCCAAGAAGAGAGGGGACAGCGCTGTGGTTTCTCCGCTGACCTACGCCGAGGTATTACAGCGCTTGCGCTTATCACGACGGAAATACCCGGGCCCGGCCAAGGAATAAGTGAAAGCAGAAGAGTATCATTTACGGAGACCGCAAACTATGTCATTCAGTAATGCAGAAAAGGTATATGCCATCGAGCCACGGTGCTTTTCAGCATAATGCAAATGCTGCAGGCGGAAAATCAGATTTATGCCATACGGCATGGTCCTACCAGGCTACTAGTACCTTAGACACTACAGAGCCGCCAACGTGGGAAGGATGGGAAACAGCCCTGTCCAGCACGACCCTCGAGGACCGGCAAGCCCTCATGGAAAGAGTCAGGGTGGCAGTCTAAGCCAACGGAAAGCCGGAATAAGGATCCCACCTCCGTTCCCTTAATTCCGCTTCCCTCTTTCCTTTCAATAAAATGTTCTCATCATTATCCGCTCAGTTCATGTGTCCACTTCTTCGCACTGTTTCCCCAAGAAGTATAAACTCACTCACTCCATTTGCTTCGGCTTCTGACATAGCGTTTCGAATATGCATCGTGCATTTACGCGCTAAGCCGAATTAGGCAGTTAAGCGCTGCGCGGTTTCTCCTGTTTAACATTAGTCACTAAATGCATCCACTGTAGGAGGTATACAGTAGGAGGGACATAAAGACTCGAAGTCTAAGCGTATCGAACTTAGTACATAACTCAATCATTGGATTTAGATTGACTATTAGGCGATACTGGCAAAACCATTTAGCGGACACTATCAAACATTAGCCAGTGCAGATAATAATGAGGAAACGTGGTAGTGCAATTCGGTCTGAAGTTATCGTGAAAAGCAACGTGATAAACATTTTCAGAAAGTGGGTGGGAGGCGCCCAGGAAGAATTCGTATTCAACGAACCACCACTCACAAATAAAAACAAACGGCACACTCCTCCCTGATATTGCAGCATTACACAAGTTGTCAAAGGCACTCGCTAAGCGAAAAGTAATGCTCGTTCTTGAACGACGAAGGATAACATCAACATTGAAGTCATAACACGAACGCCCGCAGTCCCTGCGCCGGCGGAAGCTTCGTGAGTGCACTACAACAGTGCGGCGCGAAGCAGCTCGCGACAATGACACGTGCTGACAGCGTGTGACAGCTCTCGTAAGGGAGTTGTTGAAGACGCAAAGTGCATTAGCCGCTCGACCGGAGAGTGTTTTACGTAATAACCCCATACTTATTTTTATCGTCATTTGAGGGTATCTGTGTGTGTTGAGATAGGAGGCAAGGGAACGCACCTATACCTCCTCACTCGACGCTTAGAGACCTCCGAGTGAAGATTGGCACTTTTGACATATCTGGGAGTCCCCCGTTGGCGTCCCGTAAAAGCAGGACGCGAGTGAGACGCTATGGTACAACTTTGTTGTTATCGCTGGAAGTAAGCTGCACGTCACGGCTTCAACATTGGCGCCGAAGTGCTGCGCATCTGCCTCACGGGAAGGAAAGAGGGTGACAATATCGTACTGCTTTGCTTACCCGTCCAAACTCAATCTTCCGGCAGCAGCACTACGAAGCAGCTGCATATTTAGCCCACGCACGTATAGAGGGAACTGATCCCAGTAATGAAGTTTACGCTCAGCACGTGGCTGGAAATCTTCGCGAGAGGTTCGGTTAGTCCGCCGCCGTGGTGCAGTGGTTGCGGTGCTCGGCTGCTGAACAGAAAGTCGAGGGTTCGATCCCGGCCGCGGCGGTCGCGTTTCGATGGAGGCGAAATGTTAGAGGGCTGTCAGTGCACGTTAAAGAGAACTGGCTGGTCGAAAATTCCCGGAGCCTTCCAGTACATCGTGCCCATAAATACATCGTGATTTTGGCACGTAAAACCCCGACAATTATTAAGAAATTTGGTTAGGCGAAAAATCGGTGCGCTAGCGAAGCGCAGCAAACTTCCCAACCAGTGACAAATGTGTCCTTCAAGAGCTGAGCCTATCAAAAGCATCATTTCCCTGTGGTTCATACTGGGGCACGCTGCCTGAAATTACAGGCAGTTTACTTTTATCAGATAAGCTCTTGCACTAGCCTTGATAAGGGTTGTTCAACATTCAAAGTTGTCACTGTAACTGTTGTCGAAGTAATCTGCCAATTCAACCACGTGCCTCCATTTCTTGAGTCTACGGTAAGTGCGCAGATAGCGCTTCATCATGAATTCTCTTTAGCTCGTAGATCGTCACAGATTTTCTTGCTATACCACATGACAATTTTCTTCAGCAATTTTTACGCACTGAGTGGCGAAAACAAATCGTGTGGTCCGGTTGAGGAAATTTCTGGTGAGATTTCGTACCGAGTGAGCCCGGTTAAGAATAATTTCGGTGAGTTCGAGTCCGGGTGAGTCCCGAGCGATAAACATGGGCAATTCTTAAATGAGTCCGAATGAGATCGATTTATTCTGCCCACCTTACGTGATCCTACAAAAGCCGCGTGAATGCAAAGCATTTAATTCCTTTGATTTCCTCCTTAATGATAAGGAGGATATCAAAGGAACTTAATGCCCCGCATCCACTCCGCCTTTGTAGGTCACAAAGGTGACCTACAAAGGCTTTTTTTTTCTTTTTCTTGTCCTGTCTTCATTTGCACAACAAAGGGACCTCGCCACAGAAGTAGACTAAGTAAAAGACGGGACGTTGAATAGACAACAAACACGAAGACTCCATCGAAGCGCCGTTCACGTTAAGAAACTGCAACGCGCCTCATTTGCCGCCACGCTCCACGAGTGCCGGAGAGTCCGCTGGGATTCACTGTCGTTGCGGCTGGGCGGGGACCATCCAGCTTTCGACAACAGTATAAAGGACTGTTCGGTTTCGTAAACAGAACTACTTCGTTTTTCTGTTTCTCGGTTATGGTCGGAATCGCGCTTGTGTTTCGTGGTCCCCTGCGTCTCCTCGAATGATTCGGTCTCGGCGCTTGCTCGCAAAGGCTGCCTCTTGAACCCCACCTCCTCCCCGCCGAACCCCCCAAGGTCCCCTCCGCCTCACTTAAACTTCCCCCTGCTCACGACGCGACCTGCTCCGGCCCTTTCATGAAAGAAAGTAAAACTGTACTCCGAGTCTGATAACATTATTTTGTTTGCGAGCATTTAGGCGAGCTAAGCTACAGTGACGCTGCACGAAATCCCACGGGCTCTGTACGTAACAGCGGAAGAATGTTTATATGGGAAAATTCTGACCTCAGTTATTTGGATCTTCTCAAAGTCTTCGTTTATATTCGTGTGCCCGTACACATTCCTCTTCAAAGTTTTTTTAAATGCGAATGCATTTCATAGTCGGGCTATGTCAGGCATCCGGCGTTGGCGTTGGCGTTGTCCGCGGAGGAGGAGTAGGAGGATAGGTTGAGGAGGTGTGCGCGCCGGCAGGTGTTAGATGTGAAGCATCTTATGGCGAAGCTTAATCCGGGGGTGGTGGTGTACGGCGTGACCGCCCTTACTGCGCATGCGCAAACCCTTTCAAAAAAAATAAAGATAAAAAACCTCCTCTCTCCCTCTCTCTCCCCTAGGCATCCCTCCCCGCGGCAACCACACCCTCACTGCGCATGCGCCTCCCCTCCTCTCTCCCCTGCTACGCTCCCCCCTCTCTCCTCTAGGCATCCCTGCCCGCGCCGTCCACACTCCCACTGCGCATGCGCGTCCCACCTCTCTTCTTCTCTCCTACGCTCCCCCCCTCTCTTCTCTAGGCATCTCTGCCCGCAGCGTCCACACTCCCCACTGCGCATGCGCACCCCACCTCTCTCTCCTCTCCTACGCTCCCCCCCTCTCCCTCTCTCGCCTGGCGACGCCGACACAGGCAGCGTCTGCTAGCGAGTTTCTTGGTTGAAAAAACCGACTGCTCGCGCTGCACAACCGTTCACTGGCCACCCCGTATATATGGCAATGAATCTTGACCTCCAAGGTGGTGCCGGTGGGAAATTTCTCCTGTGCGTTGTTGAACAATAAAAATTCGCAGCGTGCGCGTTAACTAAAAGCGGTCTGCGGCGGAGCTCGGCGGAGCCATATATGAAAAAAAAAATTTAAAAAATAAATAAAAAAAATTAAAAAAAAACAAGAAAAAGCAAAAAAAAAGGCGCTGCGCCGTGCTCCCGACCGGGCTGCAGAAATTAGGCGCCTTTTCCTTCTTCAAACCACAACCACCATATATAAATGGAGTGAAGCGCGCGCGAAATGCATTCGCATTTCCTCACGATTCCCTTCGGGGGAGGGTGGGGGGCTTTTTTTCTTTATTATTTGTCCTACGCATTGTCCTGTTTTGTCATGGTTCTTGTCCTTACTTACCACTGCTGTAAAGAGAAAGCAAGCATACACAGCGATGCGCCAGCAACATGTTGAGTATACACAGCGAACTTAGCGCGTGGTTGCGAAATAAACCAGCGATTTTAACCGCGAGCGCGTTTCGTCTGTGTGGATTCGCGTAGGCGAACTCTGAATGTCTAGTTCTCGGGGTACCAGGCAAGGGAAGTCTAGACAACTATGACGAGAAATCGATGACCAGGGAAATTCTCTGGAGCCAAAGTTTCGATACATTCACAAGCCTTTGTGGTTTTTTCTTTGTCTTCGCACTACTCTTTGTCAGCATTTGAGAGAACCCTGGACAGGTTACACAAACGCACGAAAAAAAAAGAAATCGTTAACGCCTTGGCCGTCTACAGGACAGGTCGGCGTTCCAGGATTGGCCGCTGCTTAAGGATCTGGTCGTCAACTAAGGCCAACAGTTTTGCGAACGACTGCGCGTGCGCGCTGTTGTGAGGACTGGGCCAGCGAGAGCACTGCATGACTCACCTCGCTGCTGCTGTGGTACCAAGCAGCGCTTGTCCTCTTATCCAGTGCGGAAAGGGACGCGAAGCCACACCCGGAAAAGCGCTGTTGCCTTGAGTAGAGATTTAAATGGCCTCTAAACAACCTCTGAAAATACGAAGAACGAGCGCCTTATTCTCTACCGGTGTTT
>JALIZH010016322.1:0-80552 GCA_030522465.1 Rhipicephalus appendiculatus | reverse complement strand
GACACAAACTTCAAAAATGAAAGCTCAAGAAGGGACAACTTTTCATCAACGAAACTTTGGCGACTTGAAGACCACAGACAGACAGATGACGAACTTTAATGGATCCTGAGGAATTCCTGGACAGGACCCCCCTAATGGGTGGCCGTTGTAACCGCTGGCCGCGCACACGTAGAGGCCAAAACGTTATGATGCTACGCCCTTTCCCGGGCCCTCCGCATAACCTGGGCTCGCAGTATAAAGTTTCACCGAGTATAATCTTCGGAACCTCTCATAGCAGCTTCTTACGGACCTGATTATGGCTACACTGTAAAGTCTCCTACATTATTTCTAACTTCACGGCATTTTTCACCTGAAGCGGTAGGGAAAAACTGTAATTGAGACCATTTTAACACCTATAGCGCACAGAAGGGACAGAAACACAGAGATACGACGTGGACGCAGCGCTAACAAATGATTTATTTACGAAGCAGTCACGTGAAAATATAGAAAAAAGCAAGCAACGCACGCAGGCGCATAAGTACGAGATTATTAATATTATAAACATCATGACACATGTAAAAAGACGTGCAGCCAACGATAACATGTCGTGCAGCCAACGATAACATGTCAGAACTGACATGTTATCGTTGGCTGCACGTCTTTCACATGTGTCATGATGTTTATAACATTAATAATCTCGTACTTATGCGCCTGCGTGCGTTGCTTGCTTTTTTCTATATTTTCACGTGACTGCTTCGTAAATAAATCATTTGTTAGCGCTGCGTCCACGTCGTATCTCTGTGTTTCTGTCCCTTCTGTGCGCTATAGGTGTTAAAATGGAATACCAACATGCCCAGGCTCACGTTCTTGCATGTAATTGAGACACGCTCTGCTCGCATACGCTGTCGTTGTTCAAATGAAATTTCTCCGTTTCAGTGTGTGCAGTGGCGAGCCAAGCCGAAAATCGAAGCGAAAGCACCTACTAGGAAAGCTGAGCAAAAAAAGAAAAAACTCACAGGGTCTGTTATGCATTCACTTAAGACGCCTCGAAGGCGAAAGCCAGCTTCATTTTCCTCTCAGCTGATGTATTGATGCTGCCATGCCCCCCTTCGAAAGCTTTCTGCACCCAACGTTTCGCACTGCCTCCATGATCGAAGGCGCCTTACCAGGTTTTGCATAGCCTCCGTGATCGCACCACCTTTGACCAGGCTACGAAGCGATGTGATGACTTCATCATGTGACGTTACGTCACGTGAAGTCACCTGACGTGAAAATGATGTCACAAGCGATTTGTGACGTCATCGTATCGTGACGTAACCTTGTCATGATCTTTTCATCACTCGTCCCCGACGCCGCTGGACGCGAGACGCCAGTGGTCAAATTTCTCGTTTGATGAGGAATCGAAGGCTTTCGCCTTAATATGTAAGCCATCGTCGCCCCCTCCGTGCAACAGGCATGAGGCCCGGCCGATCACCCAGCCTTGATCGCTGGATTCGCGGAACGTTCGACTGTTTACTCTCAGAGTTCCTCATGAAGCAAATTTTATGTGTATCTTTGACGCCGCGCTATTCTATGTCTAAGTGCAGGCTTTCGATATTAAAAAAATATGCTAAACCTAAACCGAAGAGGCAAAAAAAATCTTCCCCATCTCCCGCTAAAGGGAACCATGTGTGGATGCGAAGCAGCGGGAAGATGGCTAGCTTGAGCGGGAGAAACGTCGCCGCTCCCGATTCGCGGCAGCGGCCCGGGCGCTCATCGCGGCGCTGCACAGGAGAAAGAATGAGGCGCGCGCGCTCCGTCATTTTCATACCGCGGAACTACCGTGGTGCCCACAGCGGAGTATGCAGCTGTCACACCACCTGTCGTGCGCGCCGCTCCGTAGAGGAAAGGACGGGGGGGGAGCGTAGGAGAGGAGAGAGAGGGGGCAGGGTACGTGCATGCGCTGTGGGGATGTGGGACGCCGGAGCCGCTCCGTAGAGTAGAGGATTCCTAGGGGAGAGAGGGGGAGAGGACGCGCATGCGCTGTGCGGGTATGTGGGACGCCGGAGCCGCTCCGTAGAGTATTCCAAGATGATTCCAAGAGTAGAGGAAGGGGGTGAGCGTACGAGAGCATAGGGGAGGGGACGCGAATGCGCTGTGGGGGTGGGACCGCCCCGTAGAGTAGATGATTCCTAGAGGACAGAAAGGGGGGTGAGCGTAGGAGAGAGAGGGGGGAGGGGACGCGCATGCGTTGTGGTGCTGTGAGAAGGAGGGACGGACTAAGCCCCCTCCAAACACATGCAAGCAATATCAAGGAATGGGGTCAACCTGGGCGACAGACACCACCTGCCTAGCCATTGCTGAGCAGCCTCTCTGTGCTCTCGGCCATGACTCAAGGAATGGGGTAAACCTGGGCTGACAGACACCACCTGCCTAGCTATTACTAAGCAGCCTCTCTGTGCTCTCGGCCATGACTCTGATGATTGTAGTAGGGTTGATGGCCTTCATATTACTACAGTGTTCTGGTTCGCATAATGGGTGATTCCCTACTTCATGAAAGTGGCCGGACGCGGGCCGCGGGACACGGGACGCGGGACGGACAGAGCCCTCGAGCATAAGATGCTTCGCATCTAAAACTTCCCCATTTCCCGGTAAAGCGGACCATGTGTGGATGCGAAGCAGCGGGGAGGTGGTTAGCTTGAGCGGGAGAAACGTCGCCGCTCTTGTTTCGCGGCAGCCGCCCGGGCGCTCATCGCGGCGCTGCACAGGAGAGAGAATGAGGCGCGCCCCGTCATTTTCATACCGGGTAACTACCGTGGTGCTCCCAGCGGAGTATGCAGCTGTCGCACCAGCTGTCGTGCGCGCAGCTCTGTAGACGATTCCTAGAGGAGAGAACGGGGGGGAACCGAAGAAGAGGAGAGAGAGGGGATGCACATGCACTGTGGGACGCGGGAGCCGCTCCGTGGAGTAGAGGATTCCTAGAGGAGAGAAAGGGGGTGAGCGTAGGAGAGGACAAGCATGCGCTGTGGGGATGCGGGACGCGGGCTCCGTACAGTAGAGGATTCCTAGAGTAGAGAAAGGGGGTGAGTTTAGGAAGGAGACAGAGGGGGAGGGGACGCGCATGCGCTGTTGGGGGTGTAGGACGCGGGACGCGTGGGCGCCGCTCCGAAGAGTAGAGGATTCCTAGAGGAGAGAAAGGGAGTGAGCGTAGGAGAGGAGAGAGAAAGGGGGAGGGGACGCGCATGCGCTGTGGTGTGGGACGCGGGAAGGAGGGACGGAAGGAGGCAATTGAAATTGAGCTGATTACGCAGTCTGCGTGATGTGCAAGGTGCAACTTCCAGCCGCATTGAAGATTTTCTATCCGCATGGAGGTATTTGTGAAGCAAGGAAAAGAGCACGATGTCACGACGAGTACTAAAGGGTGGAAATGAAATATCGTGTTTTATTCGTGAGATGCTTGGTTTGTAATTATAGTCACGGGAGATGAACCTAGAGACCCTTTGGTGAACTGATTCTAATGAGTTTTTCAGGATATTATGACTAGATTACCATATTGGAGAGGCATATCATGGATGTGACGATTTATGGCAAGTTCACTTACGCGCAACGGAATAAAGAGGAGCTATTTCTAATTAATTCGGTGCTGTCAAAAAAAAAAATTCGACCAGTTTATATTTAAAACGACACCGGTCTAGAACTTCTATTTTGAAAGAACAATCTGGAAAAAAAAACTAGAAATTTTCGTTTTACTTTAAAAATATTCCGCGATGATTGACAAGTAAGCTTTCCTCCGCTGAGAAGGCACTCGATACTGTTCAAGTGCATGCGCCAATGTTCACGAGTAATCAAATATAATAAGCCACATAAAGCACAGCATAAGAACGACGCTCGCACTCTCAGTCAATGCGAAGTCATTCCGCATCCCGATTCGGACACAGGAATGATCGTAGAGACGGCACTTGCGTATGTACACGTAGCATCCCAGATAGGTAATTACTCAGCAGATATTAAATGCGAAGCATTTCTTAACGAACCTAAGGCATTTTTGGGGTTCCTATCTATCTATCTATCTATCTATCTATCTATCTATCTATCTATCTATCTATCTATCTATCTATCTATCTATCTATCTATCTACCTATCTATCTAGCCGCCTACGTCTGGTTGCTCTCAGGATCGGTTTTTTAACTTGGTGTAGACCAAAAGTTGTACAGGAGGGTAAGAGGGTTTGTCCAATATAAATGTCCCGTCATGACATGAATAACGTCCAAAGCCCCTCACGTTCATAGTCAAAGCCTTTCCTTCAGACACGTGTGGCACATACCCGTATACCATGAGGCGCAGTATGCGGGTTGCGCCACAGGTGATTGACAATTTACATCTACCCAGGAACGGCGAGAACAGACAACGGTAATTTAAATGCGACGGTGTTAAAACAACAGTTCAACTAACGTGAAACCTGGGGAGGGGGCAAAGCACGCAGTGATGGACCGTTGTTTCCTACCGGAACATGCCAATCGCTGCTAATGGGCAATGAGACAGAAGAATGATTTTCTTTCAACTATATATACAAATGCACATTTTTATTTACAATAAGCCATCAAAGAGCTAATCCCAGTTCATATGCCCAATGTATTGTTTCTCTCGTTCTTCTTTCTCCTCTTGATTCTCCTGGTCTTGATGAGGCTCCTGTGCTTCAACGTCGTAGATCGTGCCGAGTTCCAGATGACTTTTACCCTTCATTATCACTGCCTTGTGGTCTGTGAAATTGAAAGCCAATGGTTCTTCAACTGGCTCTAATGTGAAGGTTGCAAAGACGAGGTCGATGCATGTTCCGCGGATGGTTTTTGGTCGTTTCCAGTCGCAGGAAATGCACCGAAGACCGAACTGACACGTCATATGCTGCGTAATCCAGTCGCTATCCATAATGTGTAAGTTGAAATCGCCGACGAGTATAAAGAGTGTATTCTTGTACTTTTCGTCGTAACGATACCAGTGCAGGGCCTGGCCGAGGTAATTTGCCACACTGTTGTGAGAGAGGTTCGGAGCCAGGCACGATGTCATGATGATGGTGCCGTTCGCTATCTGTACTGCTGCGTGTTCTCAGTTGATAAAGTCTTTTGCTATGGGTAAGCCGACGTCTACCGCGGACTGATGACCTGGAAGTTTCACGTAAATTCCGACACCGCCCGCCGGACGGTATGCATCTGTTGCGCAGCCGACCGGCAAGAACCCATCGATGTACGGTCGTCTCGCGTTGAATGTTTCCGTAATGCAAAGGATGTCTGTTTTGGTTATCGCAGCACCCAAACGATAGCGCAGAGGAGAGAACCCGGATCTTCGAGCAGCACAAGCAGAGGCTCACCGCGAGGAACGCGTCTGCATGAGGTGAGAGGAGCCGACGCACGGATTTCGTAGCTAGGCTGAACCGGTTTTAAGGCGAAAGCCTTTAATAGGGAGTTTTCGAATAACGTACGCAAAGCTTTGTGTACGCTGTTCGTTGCGGTCGCTGCCACTGAGCATGCGTCGTAACGCTAACTGCCGTTAGCGTTTGCGGTCCTCCCGCAGGAAATCCGAACTAGCGTGCGGCCCGCAAAGCCCCTTTGCATTGCGTTAGCGTTTGCGGAGGACAAACGCTATTTTAAAACTCATATGGCGCCCTTACGCTTTGTGAGCGCTGGAACGCGGATGGCGTCATCGCGATGCGCAAAGCGCGAGAATACGAACGCATGCGAAACGGAGGCAGATTAGTCTCGCGTCTCGCTGCGATTCCCGGTAAAAATTAAAAAAGAAAACGTGCGCACATTGGTATTGTGAAAAACGGACATGTCATAGTCAGTCTAATGACCACAGGCTCTCGCCGCACACAGTTTGCAATTCACAAAGTGTCCATCAATTTTTAATCAACCAGATGGACCATCACTACAGCTGATGACACACGCCGTACAGCAGACGAGACACGCCGAGACCCTAAGGGGCCTCGCCCGTTAACTGAGGGCTCCGATTAAACACAGAGGACCGCAGTCCGCTTTTAGTTCTAATCAAGAAACTCGCTGCCTGCGTCGGCGTTGTCTCTCGCGGGGGAGGGAGCCTTCTCGTTCCTTGCGAGTTCAGCGTAGAAAGAGCGTTTCCATAGCCAACGCGCGCCGTTCGCTCTCTCTCTCGCCACACGACAAGCGCTGAAGCAGTGGCGCCTTCTCTTGTGCTCAAGCAAATGGACTGTCACGACAGCAGAAGACGATGCACGCCGACATGCCGAGACCCTAAGGTGCTTCGCCCCTAAAACTGAATCGGAAGCGCTGACCTGACGAATGTAAAGAATAAAAATTGTGATGCTAGCAGGAATCGAACCCTAGCATTTTGCGTGGCAGTCAGGCATTCTACCATAGAGCCACGCCAGTACTTGAAACTGGTTTGGAAAAAAGACCCTATGCAGGCGTAATATCGGTGCAACTTTAATTTAGGTTGCAGTGCTGGCTATCTAATTTTATAGCAAAGTTTTATGTAAACATTACATATTTACGCTTATCATACAACGTTCATATCGGGTTAACGTCAGTTGTGGGTCCAGTGTCGACTCCGCTTTTGCAGCAGTTTAATAAACATTACATTTGTATTCCTGTGATCCAGCAAGCTGTATTCAAGCGTTGCTCGACCCCGGAACAATACGCTAACGAAGGTTACGTATGATATTTACATCATCGCACCGTAAAATGGACTTCGTCTCGATAATACTGACCTCTGTGCTCTAATGTGAGTTGTGACGATACGTCAGACCATAAATTACCCTTTAAACGCCAGTGTAGTCGATGTTCCTGGCAAGCCCACGATGTGCACACAACTGCTACGCTTACAAAAGCACGTCGTTGCACCTCCTATAACGCTTAGCCCAAAGCCCCCCCAACAAGGCAGTCTTGACAATCACTGGCCGGCTACTTCGAATGGAAGCGATTCCCACAAGGCGTCGGATCTGCCGAATTTTTTTATATAAGTATGACATCACTAGCACTGGCCACAGCCACAAGTGCCCCCGATACCCTTCTGATTCTTCCTGTTTGCTGTACGAACACTGGTTCTTACGTGGGGTGTTGGTTCATGAACATTATGGCATAACAGCGCAAAAATACACTACACGGTGATGTGTCCTGTATGTTGCACAGTCGCGTGTCTCGCTGCCTCGTATGGGTGCAGTTGTCGTGAGTTGAGGCAGCACGACCATGACCTGAGCGTCCTCATTTTGGAGCTCATAACTTCATCCAGGGACAGAAGAGAAGCTTTAACAGCTATGCGTTATCACTAGTGTGTTGCCGCTGAAAAACACTCCGCCAGAAATGTGAGCTCCCCCATCTTTCGGGTCAGCTGCAGGGGTACATGGGCAACAGCTCGCACGGCTTCGCACAGTACAGTTATTCTGGCAACATATATCAGTCTATATACAAACTGGTATAGCATGGCGGAATAAAAACAACTACCATCGCCGAGTCTTGGAAGTCTCTCAGTAGCGCACAGAGTTCACGGCGTAGTAATATGGCGGTGACATTTCCGTCACAGACGCAAGCTTCGTGGGGAGCTTTTTCTTAGAGTTGGTTGAAAATTAAACCGCGGTGCTGCGATTGCAGCAAACTAAACACTGTCATGGCTATATTTCGGCACAGCGGAAGGCAGTGAAAATCCCACTTCATTCTTATGCTGCTGCGCCCTTAAGCTATATACAAAATAAAATGACAAGGAGATACCCCACTATTTAAAAGAAATCTATAGCAGTTTTTGACATTCGCCTTTGTCTTTTCTGATGCACTTTCTTTACTTCTTCAGTGCACGTTAAAGAACACCAGATGGTCAAAATTTCCGCAGCCCTCCACTACGGCGTCTCTCATAATCATATCGTGGTTTTGTGACGTAAAACCCCAGATATTATTATTATATTCTTTAATTCTTGGTTGTCAGTACATACACTTACTAAAATGCACTTCCATTTTTGCCCAGTAAGTGAAACATTGTATTGTAAAAATGTGAAATTTCTGACCAGTACTAAGTATAAATTAATCGCGGCACAACTACGACGAGTATGCATAACACGTAAAAATATTCATAATGAATTTCCCTCCTTTTACGAGCCTTCAGCACCTTGTGTGACTCAATATTATCTTGCTACGGAATATTAAGGGGTACGGAAAGTAAACTATAGTGTTGTCGTGGAAGGGGCTAAGAAACGTATCCAGAGAGAGAGAGAGAAAATAAAATGAGAGAAAGGCAGGGAGGTCAACCAGCATTGTAGCATCCGGTTTGCTACCCTGCACTAAGGGGAGGGGGGAAAGGGAAAGAAAGATGCGAAGGAAACCTGTCAAGTAAAACATTAATGTGATGCGGAAGTCACTGCTTGGGACATTGCCATCACATTGATCTATACATCGTTGCGACGGGTTGTATGAAGACAGAGTAAACTGTTGCAATATTTGTAATTTTACTTTTAGAAGTTTACATTTTTATCTTGCCCATACTCGAGTTTTTGCCATACTAAAGGCTACTGAATCGGTGGCGATAAAACTGAACAAAAAACGTTGTCTGCAAAGGAAAAAAAACAAAAACAAAACACATGCTACACTCCATCGCGCCTGCGAAATGCACTGGCCAGTGGAAGAAAATTATCATTGAGTAGAAAGGGCAGTCGTGCAGAAATACCTACATACCTAAATTACAGTAAGCTCATTCAAAGCTTACCACAAGAGCCAGTTTTCTAATTGACTAGCGAAAGAGGAACATTCTTCATACTGATCAACAGTCAAGTAACTTGTCAACTTTTGACAGCGCGAAAGAGACCCAGCACAAGAAAGACGAAACACGGGACAAGCGCTGTTCCAGTCTAAGAAATCTTATGAAAAATTTTGTCACCGATGCGCCAGCTAGGCGTACAAAAATTCATGTAAGTCAAGCTAGCATACTCCAATGATCTATCAGTTCTAACCTGTCTTCAGTGTATCGCTCGGTATTGAATAAACTTCTAAACAAACAGGATAATATTCTCGTAGAAGTCGTTGTTGGCCTTGTATGCTATGCATACCTGAAAGAAAAAAGGTTGCGCAAAAATGTACACGTCTACAGGGAAGGGCATGGGGACAAGCTCAAGTAAGGGGCCAGACGCTGGCTTTTCCAAGTGAGTTGGCAGTCAGCCCTCTCTTTCTACTCTTTCCTGTTCCCACGCACTGTGCTATACGCCACGATCAACGGAAGACAAATCCGGATTTTGTTTCAAAGTGAAGACTCGATTTTGTTTGCACAGCTGCATACACCGCGCCCGTGGAAAAATATGTATTTATGTATGACTTGAATGAGAATACCTGCAAGGTATTAACTGAAACAATAGACAAATCTTCAGATTTTTCTGAAGAAAAAACACCATATTAATAGGCACACTTTCTTGTGTTGATAAAGTTGAAACAGGACGAACAATTATCTTGAAAGTCATTTAAGGTTAGTCACCCTTATTTTTCCGAACATTGTGGGTGCCTTGCATATTAAGTGACGGAAGAAAAGAGAAGTTCAAATAACCACCAGTCGTCAAAGTGCGGGCACAGAAGATAACTACGTTTCCAGAGGTCCAAATAACATGAACTGTCACCAAACAAACAAAACCGAAATAACATGAACTGTCACCAAACAAACAAAACCGAGTAATGATCTCTCGTCTTAGCGAGAGCTTTCCCACGGGATTCAGTCACCCCGCCTTATCCGCTTTCCTCTATCAGCCCATGTAAGAGATTAAGACTTGCTTCATCAGGTTTTAGCTAACGCAATAGTACACGACACGCCGCAGCCGCAAGCTGCTAATCTCCAAGGCTTTGACCGGTGTCATCTAAAGTTTCACCACCCTCAATCCTCTACTCCGTGTAACATACAGCTGAAGCTGCAAACGCAGCACGTGGCGCATTATCAGTCGGCTGTCTGTTTTTGGCGGAATAAAGTTTCGTTATAGGCAGCTTTTCGGTGTTGCTTTCAGCGTCGTTGCAAAATACAGGATGTCTAAATTATCGGATTCCCCCCCTCTCTCCCTCTTACGCCGGATATTTACAGGGACAGCATAACAAGACGACGCACACCATCTGCTGACGACATTTTGTTCTCGGCAAGCTTCGAAGATCGGCCGGCTGCCGTCTGAAGATGGTTTTGCTGAAGCTCGCTCTCTGCGTGCTCCTCTATGCGTTCGCATCCGCGAATCCCCCCCCGAATCGTCACCGTGGAAATGCAGACAGCGTGAGGGTGAGTGGTCACTCGCGGTTTCCGTAGTAACCAAGACAGTAAGTAAACGAAGCGCGATAAAGGTGAACCGATAGATAGATAGATAGATAGATAGATAACTTTATTGAGCACCGAGGGAGGAGAGCCGGGTTTTACCCCCGACCCCACTGCGGGCCGCTCCCACGTTGGAACAGGCAGAAAGTACCTGTCACGCTGTTTACTTTTGTTGAAATAACTATACGTAACCAAGAGTCAGTCAGCAAAGGCGGGTAACGCACTGTGGCTGACTGCGAAACTTGAAACTGTGCACGCGGCAGGTTTCGTTTGCTTCGTTTTACGCGAGCGTGACATAATTGTGTATGCTTGTTTGTTTGTCCGGACTGACCGCGTTTGACCAGATAGAGAACTGCTGCACGCCTCATCTAGAGACCGGATTTTAGGCAAATGCCTATTTTGTTCCTTGCGTTCCTTTCATGCTACATTGGTATATGAGCACGAATTAGAGGTTAAGAAGAGGTTTTATAGTGTTTTATAGTGCCTATAAATGCCTATTTTCGGCGTTCGTGCCTAAATGTCTATAAGTGTCTATAAATGCCTATTTTCTAAATCGGTGCCTATATGAACGCTATTTAACCTGAAATTTTATTTTCGAGCGAAGTTTGAGACCGTTATTCATGTTACCGGGCAACATTAACCGTTAATAACACTGTGCGATCTAGTCCTCTAGTTCAACTCAAACTAGCCCTCTAGTTCAACCAACTTCTGGAAAACAGCCGCTAGCAGCCATAAAATGAGACGCGCCGGCCATCCTACGCCAAAGCGTTGACGCGTCGCGAATGGCTTGAGGAAGAAAGGTTCAGGAGAGGAAAAGACGCTATTTCTGCAACCCTAAATGGGAGCACGTCTCAGCGCCTCTTATGGAATGGGGAAAGGAAAAAAAATAAAGATGGGAAGAGGAGGAAAGAAGAAGAGGAGAGTGGCTTCCAATGCCGAGGATGTGGCGGGTGGCTTCTACAGCCGTTTGTCCATTCCAGTGTCCTCAAGGAAGTGTACCACCTTGAAGACATGGGTGTGGCAGTGGGCTGGAAATAGTAGGTCCCTCTGTGCAGTCGCGGGAAGGTGGCGAACGAATGCGAAACCGTGGAGTGCCGTTAGGGGAAAGGAGAGAGTAGATCAAAAGTAAGAAGAATGTGATGTGCACTCGACTTTGATTTTGTTGCCATTTTTTTTGGGCGTGTTGGTAAACGGTATTTGAAAACATCTTTTGCGCTAGCAAACAAGGACGTAGGGAGACGACAACACAATGCGCTTGATTTTGTTTGCAATTTACTTCTCAAAGGGCCCTTCACCAGGTCACATGAGAAGTTGTAGTCAGACACCGGACCGGAAGTTGTTGCGTGCCCAATGAAGAGCGTTGGACCAGAATAATTTTTCAGGTTGGTTCATTACGGGGCTCGAAAGCATGACGCCAGGAGGCGTGATGCGCACGCAAGGTCACGTGCGCATGACGTGCCGGAGCCAGGCCATGCACGCGAGCGGTGTTGTGTCGTTTCGGCGTTCTCTGTAGTGTACTGCCTGTTTCTGTGAGATGGATCCCTCAGTGCGCGCACGTTTGGAGAGGCCGGCACGGATCATGTATCCTGACCCCGATGCACCGCGTCACACAGCCGGAACTGCTGTTAGGGACGATGTACCAAAAACGCCCGAAGCGTTGTCAGGGCTGGCGCCGGCGCGACGCGGGAACGGCGAAAACACGAACACATACGGAATGGAGGCAGACTAGTCTCGTATCTCGCTGCGATTCGAAGTAATAAATAAAAATAAAATGCATACACATTCCGCGTGTGTGTTTTATTTCTCTCAACTGTCATTCATCTTTTCAAGTAACAGATTACACGAACTACACATGTCACCTCATATAATTATCGGAGTGTCACGCGCTACTGCTAATGATATCAGATTAACAATGTCTACGTAGAGGAGCGACGTCAGAGCTCAGATAACTACGCAGGACCAGTCCTTGTTGTACGTCAACCCCTGCATATTGGGTAGCGCGCTTGCGAGAAGTTCTAGCGGCGTTCATTTTGAAATTTCACATCTTTCCGCGGCGAGTAGCGTTGAAAATCTTGGTAGACGTGATCGTGAGCGCCCAGTCCATGCAAAACACTTGTCAGCTCAAAATTATCAGACCTGGTGAGGGGCCCTTTAAAGGTGTTCACCGACAGAGCAGCAACTCACCCAAAGCGATTAGAGTTACTGTATATGTATACCATATACAGTAACTCTATAAGCGATTAGACCCGGCCAATACGAGGGATCCCTCCCTTCTGGTCTTTAAGGAGTCTATCTGCTTCTGTGCATGCCAAAAATAAAGAGAGCCAGGAGTGTTTTGATTCCCCGGTGGACACTTGACCCACCATAAGACAGAATAAAAGGACAGACCATGCTCCACGAACCGTGCAGGAAAAAGGACAATTTCGTGACTATGTTCAACCGTTGGCGCCTTTGTGCCATCGTAAACAATAAGATTTTTGCTTTCCTGTTGTAAATACAGCTTGCGTACGTCTTCGTTTGAAATATATTGAGTTTATGTAAAAATCTATTGTGCCTATATTTACTATTTTGGAAGCCTAAAATGGTGTTTTGCCTGCCTATTTTTGGCGCCTAAAACGCCCTTTTTTAGTGCCTAAAAATCCGGCCCCTAGTCACCACTGACCAAAAAGCTTATTTATTTATTTATTTATTTATTTATTTATCTGTTTATTTAATGTCATGACGAAGAACGACGCTGGGGCTGTGGCGCGCGGTCAGCTAGCTGGAAGTAGAAGAAGACGACGACAGATAATAGAACAGCCAGCCCAGGGACGGGTGTTGTCTCTGTGTCTTTCGTTATTACATCATTTATTACATCATTTATTTATTTATTTATTTATTTATTTATTTATTTATTTATTTATTTATTTATTTATTTAATGTCATGACGAAGAACGACGCTGGGGCTGTGGCGCGCGGTCAGCTAGCTGGAAGTAGAAGAAGACGACGACAGATAATAGAACAGCCAGCCCAGGGACGGGTGTTGTCTCTGTGTCTTTCGTTATTACATCATTTATTACATCATTTATTTATTTATTTATTTATTTATTTATTTATTTATTTATTTATTTATTTATTTATTTATTTATGAATACCTCACAGGCCCCCGAAGAGGCGTAAGGTGAGATGGGCTTATGGTACCATTCAATGCAGATACATTGTATGCATAGAAGAGTTAATAAATTGTCATGGAGCGAACGAATTTTCATGATACCGAATGATACAGATGTTAAGAAAAAAGGATGATGACCGCGAAAAAAGAAATTAAAAGATAAGCAGAAGAACAGCAAGAAGTTGCATAGAATGACAGTGAGTATTGCGTAAAAAAAAAGCGTAACACTACCCAGTTATAATACAATTGCATCACTATACATTATACTATGTAGACACAAGCGAGTGACAGTGCACTGAAAACTCAAACTCAATCTAACTGAAAACACCCATGTACTAGGCTATTACGGGAAAAAAAAAAGAAAAGTAAAAGCCGTGTGTAGGAAAAAATGTCGCACCAACTGAATGCAAAAAAAGCGTCATGGTTTCTCAGCGAAGCAATATTATCCTGTTGAGTCTACTCTTCTGCCTCGTGCATAGGGTGTGCAAAAGTGTTGTAGCTCGGGTGAGTTGCTCACCCCTGATCTTAGCTTGTATTAGCGCCGACACAGAAAGAGAAAGGTGGGCGCCTACCTTTCTCTTTAGGTCTGTGTCGTGGTTCTTTCTTATATGTACGGCGCTAATACAAGCTAAGATCAGGGGTGTACAAATTTCTGTTTTTTTTTTGTCGTTTTTTAGCCCAATCCTCCACTTTGGTTAATTCCAGAGAGGGTAGCGAGAGCTAGTGGCGAAACATCAAATGATCGCGTCGCACCATATACACGGGCATAGATGCGAGTGTTGTGCAATATGCGTGATGTGAATATCTGGGAAACCTTCTCAAATGTTATTGCTCGATGATCATTTATCTGAGAATATGCTTATGACGAAAACCCCAATATCCGATAGTGATTTTATTGGAGATCACTAGTTGCTTGGTCTTCATTTCTTGTTCCATACCTTGAAGTAGTGAAAATATAATCTCTCAAAAAAAGCGCGCACGTGCGCCCCCGATAACGACCTATTGCGCTGTGGGTATAATAAATGCAAGTAAGCATACAAATTCAGCCCCTGATTTTATTTTTGACTGCGGAAGCCATGATTCTGTGTCGTTTAAGGATATTCTTTTTAACTTCAGGCAATGCGACTGTTGTTGAGATCGATTATATAGTCGGGTACCACTTTAGAAGACAGGAGAGGCACCGCCCAGGTGACCGAAGCGCAGCAGTCAATTGCCTCCGCGACTAAAGAAATAGTCCCGCTCAAAAAAAAAAAGTGAAAGAAGAAAAAAAGAAGAAAAGAAAGCTAAAAAAAAACAAAAAAAAAAAACAAGCAACGTCCTGCCAACGATCGGTCATTTGTGCGCTCAGCTGGCAGCAACGATGGCATCATGTTCTCGTCGGCGGGGTCACCGGCCGTCTGGCTCATGTCACCTGAAGTGCGCGCCTATTGGTGGAGGTTCATGTGCATCCGCCTTTGAGGGGAAAATGTCGCTGCCTTCTAAAGTTCTACCCGACTATAGTTGTGCATAAAACAGCCATCTGTGTAGACAATGAAATATCGCGGAGCATACGTTTTCAGTCATTTCCTTACACACAATGTTGAATAATAGTATCAAAGAAAACATTTCAAACTGTTATTTCCACATTCGCTACAGCGGGGTCACTATTATTTCCATACAGCGCGGTCACTTCTTTAGGAACGCGCAAGGCAGCTTTCATCACGCTGAAGCAAACGTTAAAAACAAAAAAAAGCAAGTACATTCATTGTGTTGCAATAAGTGGTATCATGTTGAGGTAAGCCTCTGAGAATGTTTTGTGCCCATGAGACTACGACGTTACTCGGACCTTTCCGAAGCCACGGTAGCTAGTTTCAACGTATATATGCAAAATAAAAAAAAAGAAAAAGAAAAAATAAACGGTACTCAGTTAAAACAATCACTGAAAGAAGTTTCTTCTTATGAGCCTACAAACCAAGTTATACGTGTTCATACTGCAACTTTTTGGTAATTTCCTAATATAAGCGGCAAATCACAGTACAAGACGAAAACCGTCGTTGCTCTCTAGCATGCGGTATAAACACCTATTGATATTGCCAGGCGCGCTTGTTTTCTTTTTTTTTTCTTTTTTGTTCGAATGTGATCAGGGCTTCACCCGCAAAAGCCCACCACTCGTCGCAGGCCGCGTCACAGTGTTCAGAAACTTCGCGATTATATCACTCTTATGCGATCTCACAGTACCAGTCAGGCTATATGCAGATGACTGCATGTTGTATAAAAAGGAAATACGAATTCCTCTAGAGCAAGTTGAACTGAATGTCAATCTACAAAAAATTAAACGCTGATGTGATAGCTGGAAAATGGAATTAAATATAAATAAAACAGTGTACATGTGCGTCTCACGTAAAAAAAATGTCTTCAACTTTCAGTACTCTAAAGGTAACCTTATTCTAATGAACGTCAAAGAATTTAAATATCTTGGTTTAACAATTACGCATGATCTACACTGGGATGCTCACATCGATCACGTATCTTCTAAAGCTAATAAGGCTCTCTGGGTGCTCAGGCGAAATATAAAGTATGCTACTACTGATATTAAATGTTTACCATAAAAAACATTGATACGCCCTATTTTGAGTACGCAAAAATAGTATAGGACCCATATACGTAATCACACAAAACCAAACTGGACAGAGTGCAAAGGCTTGCTTCGAGGTTTATTTTTAACAAGTACCGACGACGCCATTCATCATTTGAGTTGCGTAAACGTGCAGACCTTTCCTCGCTCGAGGTCCGATGCTCTTATGAGCGATTGAAGTACCTCTATCAAGTGATACACCACAAGATAAAAATTAATAACGACCAATACTTTGAAATTAAACACAACGAAACTTCTCGACATCAGCACAGCATGTTTATTCCCCCGCCGTTTGCCCGAAATAAATGCTTTAAGTTTAGCTTTTTCCTAAAGCAATTGCTGAATGGAACTTGTTACCCGATGACATTGTAACCTCGCTACCTTAGACACTTTTGGACAGAATTAAGGACTACCTAAAATCATGTCCACACTGAGCTATCTGATTTTCTTGTGTGTGTTTTTTGTATGTATGTGTTTCTTAAATTATTGTTCTACCTTTTTTCAACTACATCCAACTGACTGTTATATTTGTTATATTCTATTGTTACAACATTAGTGTAATATTAATATGTTATAGATCATCAAAGTGTGATATACCCTATTGTACCATGTTTTCTCAAAAAAGTTTTTTTTTTCCTTTAGGTACACGGGCTGCATGATAGTATTACAATGTACCTTCCACTCCTGTAATAGCCCTACAACAGGGCTGACAGTATTAATAAATAAAATGTATGAAAATGAATGAAAGATTACGCTCAGGGCACGAGCAACCGAATAGAGCTAGCGCGGGCACCAGCGACCAACTCTCGCAGGTTTGATGACCGATGTGCAAAAGACGACGCAATCCCACCGACGATCACGACTGGGATCACCGCTATCAGTGTACAAGCTTGTACTTTGACTTTTCATTTTCAGGGCACAAGTTCGCCCAATAGTTTCATTTTTAACAGTCCGACTGTCCACGTGAAAATACGCGCAGTTTCAACGGCCAGGGCAGCGTCAAATTTATTTCTCGGTATTTCCCGTGAACAAGAGAAAAACTGCTCCTGAAAAACTTTGTGTTTTCTAGCGACCGAAATATCTTAAATCCTGTCTTCTACGTGATTTCATATTATTATTCCATATTTCATGCTTTCCCTCTGTCTCTTACTATTGTGACCGTACAGCCGGGCTAGTATAACTCGAGGCATTTTCTAAGCCGCAAATTTTGTTTCCAAGAACTCCTGGAACTTCACTGACTTCATCTCTTCTCCTGTTGCAGATGTTCGCTACTTTTCCTCATGCCGTCGCCGTGTTCACGACCCAGAACGACACTTCCTTTAAGTGCCTCAGCGCAACGAGAAGGAACTTTAGACCGCGGGAAAAGACAGTCACCTACGTTTGGCACTTCAAAAATCATACTGGTCACCAGAGGTACGTAACGTAAAGGCGTCATGCCGTGACTTTTCCTTCCAGGATGGAGAAAGCCGACATCGCAACGCTAAGCCCACAAGTTTCGGTGAACTTTTACATTTCTGCTGCAGGTCGGCACATATGTGGGAGGTGCATGTAAATATTCGTAATTTATTTAGTTAAATCATAGGTAGGGCGTAGGCAGGATAATCGCTGGCCATTAAGGGTAATTGACTGGATTCCTAGAAATTGCTTACGCGCGAGGAAAAGGCAGAAGGTTAGGTGGGCAGAGGGGATTAAGAAATTTGCGCGTACAACGTGAGAGCAGCAAGCACAGGACCTTGTTGATTGGCGGAACATGGGAGAGGCCTTTGCCCTGCAGTGGGCGTAATCAGGCTGATGATGAATGAATGAATTCATTGGTAGGAATGTAGAAATTCATTCATTCGTATGAATATAGTTAATTCATTGGTATAAAAACCACATCATTATAGGGCACACCAATGTAAAGTACGCCGTAAGTTTTTTTATTCACTTCATGTTCCTTAACGAGCACCCAAATCCAAGTACGAGATACATATATCGTGAAAATAAATAATAAATGGTTTTAATATTTCTGGTAGAGTTTGGATGACTCTTCAATAAGACCTGAACGCTCATTACGGCAGTTGTACATGCGATGTTTTGTGAATGATAGTTGTGGGTGAATATACAATTACCATCGGCTGAACGCCTGGTAGTTGTGCTGCTGGCGCACCCGTACATACTTCTGAACAACGTTAATGCCGAAGCACTCATTCGCTATTTGCTCTCCGCTCACACAAACAATTTTTAAACCTTCGACTACGACGTTCACGTCCACGTGCTACACCAGCAACTGCATGATGCTGCATCAGCCAGAACCCCAACCAATGAAGCAAATTGACACCCAGAAAGCTTATCTCATGCACGACACAAAGCACGTCATTCAACAGTGGTGACCTCTTAACAAGAAAAACAATAATGTGCAGTGGTTAAAAAGAATCATGCTTTTCGCAGGAGAAGTATATGCAGGCTGTTGAGTGCATGGTTGATATGACTTTTTCATATTGCGTAATGTAGACAGGAGTGATATAACAGGTTCAGGTCCACCATTTCAATAAATTTCTTTAGCTAGAATGGCAGATGGCACACACAACAGTATAGAGCTTGAACCAGTAACTCTTGCGAAGCCGCGGACTGCGCTTTTCAAGTAAGGGACTATACGACCACACACCAAACCGCCCTAAAACAGAAGCTGGACTTAATCGCTGCAAAACAACGATTTATACTTCAGCCAGTATATAAGCTTGTCATACATACACAAACAAAATATTACCGCCACACTAAAAAAAAGTAACACATAAAAAAGTCTGTAAACAAGAGGAGCGTTCGCATTGAGCGAACGTTCCACTTGTTTCATGCACAACTATTATTTATTATAATTACTGCCATAAACGGTCAGACACCTGAAGAAAAGAATTTTTTTTTATATTTCCAAATACTGTTGGCCGTCATGGCCGTAACAGGGGGGGGTACAGTGAATTTGCACATAACACAGAAACAAAGTAATTAGAACGTAGTATAACGAAAACCAAACTGTATAAAAATTCCACAACTTTTTTTTAAAACATATAAAACTGTAGAAAAAAAAGCATACTTACACACATTGTGACGGTGATATAGAATGCAATATGAAATAAGTACAGGATGTATTTTCGAACATGGCAATGTACGTACAACACTAGCAACACTCAATGTTATGATATATTTTAAGGCACTCTTCAAAGCTCTCGATACTCTTCGAATTCAGTACAGACACTGGCATATTGTTCCACTCTTTTATCGTCCGGGGAAAAAAAGAATATGCGTAGACATCAAGATAGGATTTTGGAACCATTCACCATGTCATTCCGGAACCATGCCATTCCGGAGTGGCTAGATGAAAAAACAGAGTTCGATATGCTCTGAAAGACTTTCTTACAACGTATTAGTAGGTACGGCCTGGGAGACAAGTGAAAAGATTACTATAGACTGACTGCGCTACAAGAATGGACTTCGCTATTGTTAAAATTTAGATGGTCGTACTGGCCACCTGCGCATGTTTATTAAAGAGAAAGACTTATGTGTCTATGTTGGCACTGCCACTGATTCTGACCTTGAGAGAGCTTGCGAGAAACCCGATGTCCCAAAAACTGTTCAGCGCAGAACGCAGCCGATTCCATCTCTCTATGCCTTTGGTTCTTAGCCATGGACGTTTCAGGGAAGCATTGTGGACCAGTTGAAGTGATAAGAGACAGCTTGTAGTGACAGGAAAAGGGGGGAGTGGGGAGTGATAAATGCCGCGTGAAATAGGTGCAGTTTATTTCTCCCCGGGGAGAAATAAAATGCACCTATTTCACGCGGCATTTATCACTCCCCGGCCATGAACGGCAAAACCGAAGTGCCACGCCAAGTTGGTCTCAACAGCTTGTGAATAAATCGCGCGGTCTTCAGCCACATTCAACCTGTTTTCTAGCTATGCTTGCTCTTCAAATATGAAAGCCTAGAAAAAGTATGCTCGCGTGCATATGTCGTAGACTACTGCAACAAAAAAACTTTGCAGCTTCATGGAGAAGGGGAAGCATGAATCAGCTCAGCTGCAATGCACCATTGTTATACGGTGAAGCATCATAAAAATTAAAAGGGGCCGCTATCACCGGGCGTAGTGCACCTAAAAAAAATTTTTTTTTAATTTTTTTTGCAAGCATGGGTTTCGCAGACTGCCATAAACTACTTCGCATACCCCCCCTTGGGTCCGCGGATCCCCCCTTTGAGAGCCACTGCTCTAAGCGCTACGCCGCAGCAAAAGTGTTGACGCTGCGCAGAAAAGTGGGTGCGCACTCTGCGCACTTACGTCATAGCCTGTTTGGCGGTGGTTGCGACCGTAGTTTTGGTTGTGGTACAAGTCGGTGGCGAAGGGGCGAGCGACGGAGGTGCGTCCGCGCCGTGCTTACGTGACGTTGTCGAGGTAGTCTTAGCGCCGCGCTGGTACTTACCGCGGCGGCTCTGTGTGCTTTGCAAGAAGTTTGACCGCTGTCGTTTGAGTGAATACGTTAACCACGTGTATAGCTATGCTTCCGGCTTCTTGTGTGCAAGAGCGTAACACGCGCCGAACTTTTCTGCCAATGATATGGAATCTTTTAAGTGCGGAGCAATTTAGGGAGCCGGTCTGGCGAATGATGTCGTATCCTGTCGCATGCAGTCGTCGTCGCTTGGAGTAACGCAGGGAAAACCACATTTAGCATAGCCAGCTGTAGCGTATTGAGCGCGCGCTCGCGCCAAGGAGAAGTCTTCTTCCTCTTGTTCTTCGAGCGCCTCCGTGATGGATAATAAGGGTGGACATAAGGAATAAGGGGACATAAGGAATAAGGGTGGTTAGGGAAACACGACAACAAAAACCACGTATAAAAATTGAAAAAGAGGAAACAAGCGAGAAATAGAAAGAGGAAGAAAGAAGACTGCCCAGCTGCGCACTTCCTTCAGGCTTGGCACTACTAGGCAGAAGCTGCCCTAATTTTTTCATTAGCGAGTTCCTTTTTGAACAATACCGTACTTGAACAAAACGGGAAACTTGGGCCAGTTGGTTGTACTTCATATTTACCGGCGGCGCAACCACACACACGGACAGAGAAAAGAAGTGAAACGGAAACACAGCGCTGACACTCACAACTAAAGTTTTTATTACAGAAAGAACCCTTATATGATCAACCCCCCTACGTTCCCCGCACACACGGACAGAGAAAAGAAGTGAAACGGAAACACAGCGCTGACACTCACAACTAAAGTTTTTATTACAGAAAGAACCCTTATATGATCAACCCCCCTACGTTCCCCGCATGCGCAAACCGAAGGAACGCGTAAAGCTTGCGTACGAACAAAGGCAAAAAAGCGAAGCTAGCCCAACAACAATATACTTCAAAGTTACACGTGCTGGTCTAAAAATTCAAACTCACAGTCATATAACGTCACCGATGGTTCACTGATACAAATGATCCACCTTGTTTCCTAATGTAATATGCCTCATTTAATTCTCTAACAAACTGGTTCTTATCATGGAGGAAGGAATACTAAGGAGAGGCCCTGACATCACATTCGTGAAGCCTCCACCTCGCAAACACCCGCATCGCCTCCTAGCGAAGGAGCAGCTAACCATTTTGCGATTTCCGGCGCGTCGTTTGCAAGCGCATGCGCCGACTGAGCGAGCGGGCGAGTCGCGGAACATTTGCCGCGTCTGCAGACGTTTTTTTTTTTCGCCGTGCCAGCGGCGCAGTCGACTCACTCGTGCTGCTCCTTCTGTGTGTGCTTTTAGGAAAGCTACGCAATGCCCAGCTGTTGCGTATAGGAGGGTTGCAAGTGACGTCATCCGCTTGGATCGCTAGCGGCGTCCGCCGCCATATTGGTGCTCCGTGGTGGCGCACATGTTCTCTGGTGGCGCGCTTCATCGGTTTTCTCGAAATCGCGAGCAGCGACGAGATGCTTTGTGCGTGACAGTGTGCATGACGCGGGTAGAATGCGTCTGAGCCCACGCGGAAACCACCAAGATGTACGCGCTGCCGTTCCGACGCTGGTGCCATCTCGGGGGCCCCGCCCCCTTGCAACCCTCCTATACCCCGTGCAAATCGCGCGCACTGCGGAAAGTACCGGGCATCACTTTTCATGTGTACGTACGACGCTTCGTAGCTGATCACTAATGCATGGTACTTGCACGCGAAGCTCTCAGATGTGCACTCTGTTGGCGCTTAAATAATTAGTGTTGTGTCACTGTCTGAGTTGACACTCATTGTGTCAACTCAGAACACACGCGAACTTCTGTTTTTGACGTCTCACGCGCCGTACATAACATGCGCCGTAGGTATCGTACGTATCGCGTGTTTAGAGGCTCTGTCTTTCATGGATGGGCAATAAACTTTTGCTGTCTTTATCAGACTACGTGGTGTACGTATTGCGCAGTGTGTGCGCGGTGTGTGCGCGATGCATGCTAGTAGTTGTGTGCGCGGTGGAATTACAAACTTAAGCGTGCACGATCGCGTATACAACACGGTGGTGTCCTTTTTTGACGTGAGGTTTCGTCAAGCACTAAGTTGGCGTTGCACCGAATTGATAGAAAGGCCTAAGGCCCAGCAGAACGCGTAAGTCACTGCCAGGTGAGTTCGAACACAACGATGCAGGAACTTGAATGTTTTTCATTACGGCACGTACCGGTCTGTTGCACAAAAACGCTCCGCGAAGAATTTCCAGCACGCAGCGCTCGGGCCTGCCACGCCGTACGGTCTGGTAAACGTGTGCTTGCAACGATTTACTGCATGCAAACCGCACAAAACGCGCTAAGTTTACGTCGGGACAACAACTCGGCGCAGTAGCGAACAAGCGTGGAAGAGCACGCCGCGGGGCGTCTGCTGTTTTGTTCGCCCCATACCGGTTTGTTTGCCCCATAAATTTGACGTCACTTCCGCCACACTTTTCGCAATGCATTGGGATAGGATAGGGCCTCTCCTGAGTATTCCTTCCTCCATGGTTCTTATGTTTCTTTAAAATAATGACATCACCGAAAATCGGTTCACACCCGCACCTGTCCACATGTGAAGCCAAATGAGCATACCCTCTTGTCTTCAATGAATTCTCGTGTTCTTTTAACCTAATGTTGACACATCTGCCCGTTTGTCCGATGTAACACGCCCCGCAAGTGACAGGAATTGAATAAACCACACCCATATTGCATGGCACATGTTGCTTTCTGTGCTTGACTTTACAACCATTATCATCCTCTTTTCCGCTTATTTTATCTTGAATTTTCTTGCAAACTCTCACGAGCTTGTTGGGGGCGGACAAAGCAACATTTACGCCGTATCTTGGTCCTACCTTCTTCACGCCATGAGAAAAAGAATGAACATAAGGAATTGTGACCATTTTTCTTTCCTTATTACGGCCGTCTAGATCCCCTAATGGCTTCCCGCCCTTGACCCATCGTATCAACTTCATGACGCGGCTCCTTAACAGTGGATTATCATAACCAGCAGACCTGAGCCTTTCAATCTGTTGGTTGAAACTTTCATTTAGTACATGGGGGCAAGACCTAGAGATGGCTAACTTTAAACATGACGTGATGATACCACTCTGGGTGAGTAACTCTGTGGTGAATCTGAGTCCGAGTGAGTCCGGTTGAAGAAAATATTACTGAGTGTGAGTCCGGCTCAGGACAATTGTGGTGAGTCTGAGTCTGAGTGGGCCCTGAGCGCAAAATATATTTCAGGAGTGAGTCTGAGTGAGCTCCACAAGTTTTGCCGACCTATGGTAATACGTGGCAAAAACTGTGGCTCACAGCACTCGTTAGTCGTCTAATTTTATGCAATTCACATTTCATCATTGCGCCGTTGTTGGAATTTGACCAATTAAAATTGGGGACCTGGCGTCTTTTAATGAGGAACTCATAGAGCGCGACAGACGGCGCCACTCCACTTTCTCAGTTTCGTCATTTTCTCGCGAGGAATTGTGAATTAGTTACTGCACAAGTCTAATATTTAAATCTAGCTAAACTTAGTATTTGCTTTTAGTGTCCCTTAAAAGACGTGCCACCGGTTTCTCAAACGACAGATCTCGCTGATGGGAAGCCGAAGTAATATAACTGAAAAATTCTTGAGACACACATGGTCACTGAGCTTTCCGCTTGCAATATATTGTAGAAAAAATGTGACTCCTTTTTAACTACACATAGGCAGTGTTCCATTATTTAGCTTTGTTTTCGACAGCGCTTTTTAGCGATACCGTCGTTCGTTTTGCAGAGCATGAAGATCATATTAGGCTATTTCCTACAATTCGTGACAATAAATAATTTCTTACCTGCTGATGCAGCGCATACCGGCGCATTATTGACCTTAACTACATTTATTTTTATCATTACAGGAGAGACGTGGTCTTTGACGTAGATTTTTCAGAAACTCCTGGAGAAGGCACATTTTTCGTAAACAATGGTAAGCCTATCTTCTTGTCTTGATAGGCTAAACACCATGTGATGCAAAATAAAAATAGCGCAAATGGAATAGTAAATATCTCATGACTGTCTAGAGCACTGAAACTGTAAAAGAAGATTGTGTGAAATATTTTAGAACGACCATAATTCTTCGCCAAAGCGATTGAGTTCATGAATTAATTATTATAATAGCTACATTGTATACGGAACTGCTCCCACGAACCATCCCAGCGACGGTGATGCCAATAGCAACGATGGGGAAAATTCGATTGGAAGATCCGTGAAATCCAAACGTCCACAGCCAAACCAACGATATCGTATCGTTGCTTGCCCTGTCTGGGGCTCGGAGTTAAGTTCGACGACCGGGGGGTTCCTTAACCTACACCTTAACATATGTACACCATTTCCGTTAAATTTCACCCGTGTTGAAATGCGACATCTGTTGCCTGTATATAGTCGAACCCGCGTCCTTGAGCTTAACAGCACAACATTTTAACGGCTGAACTACCTCGGCGGGTGCACGCATAGTGAAAGCAGGCCTTACTTTCTCTGTTTCTTTAAGTCACTGTGTCCACTGTATGTCTCAATAGTTTAGATTCCTTCAGATACGCTACTGCTTCGTGCACGAGATACTCAGTAATAGTAAAGGAAAGAAGTGTAAGTTTAAGGGCTCGTTTGCTTTGTTAAACACAATATTAATGAGAACTAACAGACAATGATGCCGAGCTGATGCCAAAGACAATGATGCCAATGGCAACAGGTGGCGCTGACGGACGCTCCCACGTTTAAATGCACATTTATACCCTATAAAGTGGACGGAGGAATGACCGCCACCGTAGCACAGTGGTAGAGCATCGGACGCGTTATTCGAAGGTCGCAGGTTCGGTCCCTGCCGGTGCCAAGTTACTTTTCCGTCCACTTTTATTTCTTCACATTTACATTACAATTACTTCTAATAACATCCCCTATACTTTCCTTGGCATCATTGTCTGTTAGTTCTCATCATTAATAGCAAAGGATGATGAACAGTGACGATGAACGTTCCTTTTGGGCAGTTCGCTAGTGGAACAGGTTTCTCATTCTCAACAACCACGTTGTGCGGTTGCTGAACATGCGAGAAAGGGCATACAGACACCAGAAGGCACTTGAAGACCCCGCACAGTGCTATTAGGAACCACATGTTTATTTTTAAAACCAGACCACTCATTGAAAAGACCGCTTGTAAACCTGCTCGGCTTAAGCACCGTCGTTGCTAGCGAGTAGAGCTCTTTCGATTAGCGCACGATGATTTTCGGTATAGTTCTCACCATTGGCTCGGTGTTATGCTTGTTTCCTATCTTTCCAGATAAGACACGTCCTTTCAGGGCTATATACAAGTACTCGGACTACACTACCTGCGCGGTGATCTCATTCCCCTATGGAGAGAAAGATCGTAAGCCATTTGTTCTCTGATTCTCTAGCTTCTTATTGGTTAATGCACAAAGGTAAGAAAGCAGGAATAACAGGCGAATTCCACTGTTTCACTAGTTTATGGTCTCCTCGTACCCCTCCTGGAGACTGTCACCAAGGGCATTATGGGCCTGCATTAAGAAAACAAGAAAGTCGACGGGCATGTTTCTTTAGATTTACACGCATCCATACGAGAAACATCATCACGAAGCCAAGGAAAACAAAGGAGAGATTACTTCTTCTTTTAAGCATGAAATAATTTTAGCTCTCGTTGTCATCAGTGACCAACTGGACCAGAGACAAAATTCAGAGCCATTATCTTGGCACTCAAACGAGAACACCCTGCAGAAATTTTTTTCGGGGGGGGGGGGGGGCACCTCCTTGATTTCGGGTGGGGCACCTCCTTGAAATTGTCATTTTTTGCTCTGTATGCCATGGCGATAAAAAATTTCGGGGGGGGGGGGGGGGGGCACATGCCTGGTGTGCCGCCCCCTGGCTACGCCACTGACACCCTGGTATTATTGCGAGAACGAAACAAGAAAATACCGGCTAACCAGCGAGAAAGAATAGTCTCGCGGTGCGTGTTCTGCCGCATCCTTCAAGAGATGGCGCCACACTGCGTCTGGTATGGGCGGTATGGGCGAGACGAGACAAGCAGCGAGATTCAGTTAGTATAGTGCGTGTGCGTGTACTTGCAAACATTCACTATTGCCGCTTTAACAGCGGGGCTGTTCAAGCGTCTGTTTGTGCCGGCCGTCGTTTCAGAAAACTCGGCGGGTGTGCATCACAGAAAGCGGGTGTGTGGCAAGCATCTCCTAGCATAGCATAGCCATGCATTGTGTAGTATAGACGTATAGACTATTTTACGGGTGGTTTTCAGTCCCGCCATATTGGGCTGTTAACCTTTGTGTTTTGCATCTTTAAACACTGAACGAACATTGTTACGGTTGGCGCATGAGCATTAAAACGGTTGGGTTGGTGCATGCATGTTTCATGACCTTATTATTCACGCCGCGATATATAAGCCAGAAAACATCGGCTTAACAGCCCAAGATGGCGGTGCCCACATGTCTTAGGTGAAATAGCCTATAGACCTTATGCAAAATTACTGCCATCTGTCCGAGGTTTGACGAAGCAACCAATTCGACGCTGTGTTGGTTGGAGACTTGTGTCCGAGTTATATTGCTGTCGCTGGTATTTATTCTCGCTTGTATCTACTTTGATAGCAGGTAGTCGGGGCATAAGAACGTCAGACGAGCCTGTAAGGGCCTGTAAATACTAACGGCGTGTCCTAGTTATTACGTCGACATTTATTACGTGCATAGGTCGGCAAAATAAATGGAGCTCACTCAGACTCACTCAATAAATATATTTTTCGCTTAGGAATCACTCGGACTCAGACTCACCAAAATTTTGCTGAAGCAGACTCACTCGGACTCAGACTCACGAAATTTCTCTTCAGCCAAACTCACTCGGACTCAGACTCATGAATATTTTCGTCAACCTGACTCACTCAGACTCAGATTCATCAAAATTTTCCTCAAGCGGACTCACTCGGACTCAGACTCACCAGAATATAACTCAGCCAGACTCACTCGGACTCAGACTCACCAAAATATGACTCAGCCGGACTCACTCGGACTCAGACTCACGAAAATATTACTCTGCCCGACTCACTCAAACTCAGACACACGAAAATATAACGAAAATATAACTCAGCCGGACTCACTCACCAAACTATTTGTCAGCCGGACTCAGTCGGACTCAGACTCACCAAAATTCTCCTGAAGCGGACTCACTCGCGGACTCACAGACTCGCCTAACTTTTTCTCAACCAGACGTACTCGGACTAAAAATTAGCAATGTTCGATTTGGCCCGGCTCATCCAATAAATGTCGAAGGAGCGCCATAAAATAGCTTATGTAGAATGACACATGTAAAGGGTTCACAAGTGCCAGGAAACCTTCAAAATATATCTATGATAGCTTTCAACATACAAAAAGAAGTTATTTCCCGTGCATCGCAATGTCTATCGTAAAGAGAAATTCAACATTACACGCGATTTTTTGCAATATTGAGAATGGTTTCTTTCAATGTAAGAATGGGTATACCCACCTTCGAGGAACATTAGGTTTTCATTCCTGTTACATTTGAAATGCGCTATGCGCACGCGCCATTTGTTTTCAATGGGCGAGCGCGTACGTGCGTTTTTGGCAGACCCAATTATAAATGACGTCCTTTCTTACGCTTTGCCTTTTGAAGGCTTAATCACGCTACTTGGGAACGAAGAAAGCTTGACATTACGTTATGGCGCTTTTCTAAACACGTTCATGAAACTGCCAATGGTCTTGCAGTCGATTTACCGCTCATTGACAACGCGAAAAAGAAAATAATATGAGGCGGCCATCTTTTGCAGAATCGAGCTCACCACCCTTGAAAAATTTTGGAAACATGGCTTTATAGGGTGCGTGATTTTGCCTCTCTAAAGTTTCGAAAACACCTGCCACGATAGTCTAGTGGTTGTGGTGCTTGACTGCTCACCCGAAGATCAGGGCATCGAATCCCGGCCCATTTTCGATGGATGCCGAAACGCTTGAGCCATGTGTGCTTATATTTTGGCGCACGTACTGAACCCCCAGGTAGCCAATATTTCCGGAGCCTTCGACTACGGCGCCCCTCATAATCACATCATGGTTCTCGGACGTTAAACGCCAATAATTATTATACTAGTGTTTCGAATTATAGAAATGGTAAGTTCGGTTTTAGTCGATGTCATGCTTTCGCAAAGTGATTGCGGATAATATAGGTTCGTATTTTACGTCGCAAAGCTACGATGTGGTTGTCAGAGACGCCGTAGTGGAGGGCTCCAGATATTTCGACCACCCAGGGTTCTTCAACGTGCACCTTAATCTAAGTACACGGGTTGTGACTGCGTTTGTTTCTAGCAAGACATTTTTCGGAGCCGGCTAAGAACCAGTTGTAACTGTTAGTGACTACTCTATCTCGTGGATAATGGTAAAGAGTCGTATCAGTACCACGCTGGATACGGACAAAAGGCAAAAAGGAACGTGCATAGGCGCGCCGATGAGAGCCGGCCAGTGTGTTCAAAGGTATGGTCGAAGCTTTTCGCATGGTCTGGTACAGATCATGCAAAACGAGGTGGCAATTTTCTCAAGCCGATTGCAAGAATGCCGTATTGAAAGGTGGGGGCGCGGGCGCCGCTTCACAGTGATCCTACTAGTCCCCAGAAAGGACAGGAATATTCATTTCTAAGAAAAAACTCACTGGACAAGGCCCTGAACTGACAACTAGAGGGTTTACTACAAACCAGACGCAATAAATTCACATACCTAACCCTGCGCAATTAGCAATTTTATTTCTTTTTATTCTCACTGCGTCGCTATTATATCTATCCTTAATAACTGATTATTTGTATTGTTTTTACTTCGATGTAACTGCTACTCTCTTACGCATTCTCAAATGCACAGCTCCCCCTCTGTAATTCCTTCGGGCCTTCAGGGTACTATTAAATAAATAAATAATTGAGGAGCCTATTTTCAGCGGTTAAATGGGGCAGCGGAGGTTGCCATAACGTACTGTTTTTCTTTGCAGAATGACAGACTGATGGGCAATTGGTGTGGGTTCATAATGACATCTAGTGATTCATGAAACATGAGAAATGCGCTAATTTGTCTCCCGTGAGGGGACACTGCTCAGCGACTTATGATCGAAAGCCAGTGCTACAACAAATACAAAATGAGTGACATGAAGGCAGGACATGCGCTTTTCTTTCTTTCCTGCTTTAAAGCCTACATTCTCGAAAGATGCAGGGAGGGGGGGTAAGGGATGGAGAGCAGTGCTCGAGTCTCGTATATTTATGAGACCACTCCTTATCTTCATACCAGCGCATACTCCCCCCCCCCCCTCTATCTTTCCCATTGAAGTTCTGAAACAAAATTTTGAAGGCTAGATAACATGTGGGATAGATTTGTGTACACACACGCGCATCATCTACGAAATATCAACAGATATATATAATATGCCTAGGACGCATCTAAAATCGATTTTAAAGTTCCTATCGCCCTGCTGCAGCTACACGTGCCTTCGTTTATTGTGTAAACAACCAACCACCCGCTGCGTTACGAGTTTAAATATAAAACTCCAACCAAAATCACCAATCGTCGCCACAGCAGCGGATAGAAGAACGGAAGACAATAATTCGTGACCTCTACACCAACGGCTACACAAAGGCGTTTATTCGCAGAGCCCTCCGTAAGTGAAAAGACGGGGGGAAACGTGACACCAACGGCGCCGCAACGACGCCGTGTGTCGATCCCCTACATTGCGGGCGCCAGCGAAGCAATAGCCCGTATACTAAGAAAGGCAGGGGTCGACGTTTCCCACAAGCCATCCACCACCATCGGCAGTTTCATCCCTCGGCCCAAAGACAGCGCATCTGTGGAAAAAGCGCAGGGCGTCGTGTACCGGATCACGTGCGCAGACTGCCCCGCTTCCTACATTGAGGAAACCAAGAACTTCCATGAAAGAATGCGGCAGCACAAGAATGACCTCCGTCACTTGAACAGCGGACGGACCGAAGTGACAGAGCACTGCCAGCGGTTTGACCACCATACCAGTCCCGACGGCGCTGTGATTTTGGAAAAAGAAAGGAACCTTCGCCGGCGGCCCCTCCTCGAATCCTGCTGCATTGAGCAGACAGCGGGAAACATCAACCACACCACGGGGGGCACTGCCCTCCCTCTACTGCCAGGGCTTGCGACGACTCACAGCAAACAATCACGCCTGGCAAGAAGCCGTTGCGCATCTCGGGCCTTCTCACCCCTGAACAAGAAGCCGATCATGCTTCGAAACGTCGCCGTTTCTTAAAATAAATTTTGGCTGGAGTTTTCTCTTTTCTCCAGTTTTCTGTTATCCCAACCAGACAGACTTCTGCCGAATGTTCACTTTTGAAAGAATAGAAATATTTGTGTTGCAGGCCCCAAGCCTAGAGTGTCGAGCTCGTTGCTTCGTTTTGTACTTTCCTTGCATTCCTTGGGGGGGTATTAGGAGCTCGAAAGCAAGATACGAGAAACGAGCCTGGGAAACGGCCGTGCCATGAAGCTTTTTGCCGTGTGGCTTGGACGAACACAATGACGGCTGAGGGACCACCGAAAGTGCTTCGGCGCGTCGACGCTGACTATGAATGGAAAGGTGTTTGAATAGGAAAGAAAAGAAAAAAATACGAAAAAAAAACGGGTTTTGCCTGAGTCCGCAAGGACTGAACTGCAGGCGTGCTGGGAAAATATCGCAGCAATATCTCCCAAAGAGAGTCTAGAATTCGAAGAAGTCGTTAAAGTTTAAAAAGCTCCTTGAATTGCCTAGAGGTAACAGAATTCTTTGACCACATTACAGTCCGAAGAAATTTGTTTTTTCAAGTGATGAAGCGTTGCGTATGGCATGAATGGTGCGTTTCTACCCCCTTCCTCCTTGAAATCCGGTCGCTACAATTTTCGAGGTACCACGGGGGCAAGCTTTATCTAACCACTTTAAATAACGAAGCCGCTGTTTAATTGGTAGCGAATGACATGACGAAAGCCGATGGCCTGTGTCGTCGCTGCATTGTTAAAAAGCTTGAAATTCGGCGAGATGGCGCATAGCTACTGCGAAATTTTTGAGCACTGTACAATGCATTCACAAGGCATCCAAAGCGCCCGTCCTGTCTCTCTCGTACTTGTGAATGTCTTGTTTGGCGCTCGAAAATTTCACAATTGCTACATTTATTCATGAAAAAACCGAAGCGACATCTAAAGACACAAGCGGTTCATTGCAACAGAGAGCGAAGGGGCGCTCGATGCTAGCGAATCGTGCTGCTTTGTCGTATTTGAATCCACATGGATGATGAAGCTCGAACATTGCACTCATTCTTCGTTGATTAGGTACACAGTTGTAGATCAAACTGAATGTGGATCACGATGTCGCTAAATAAAAGTGGCCTGGAGTTGTACATGTGCCAGAACATGCTGCACAGCCCACTTACATGCCCTCGTATATGAGGGCATGGACAGCTTGATAACTTGAAAAATAATTTCTAGGGTTTTACAAGACACGCCATAAAAGGAGCCTATAAATATTTGTAACCATAGGTCGGCAAAATAAATGGAGCCCACGCAGACTCACTCAATAAACGTTTTTCGCTTAGCACTCACTAGGACCCAGACTAACCAAAATTCTGCTGAAGCGAACTCACTCGGACTCAGACTCATTGATATTTTCTTCAACCGCACTCACTCGGACTCAGACTCACCAAAATTTTGCTGAAGCGAACTCACTCGGACTCAGACTCATTAATATTTTCTTCAACTGGACTCACTCAGACTCAGAGTCACAAAAAATTTTGCTGAAGCAGACTCACTCGGACTCAGACTCACGAAATTTCTCTCCAACCAAACTCACTCGTACTCAGACTCACCGGTGTTTTCGTCATCCAGACTCACTCGGACTCAGACTCACTAAACTTTTCCTCAAACGGACTCACTCGGACTCAGACTCAGGAATATTTTCGTCAACCTGACTCACTCGGACTCAGACTCACCAAAATTTTCCTCAAGCGGACTCACTCGGCTCAGACTCACCTAAATATAACTCAGCCGGACTCACTCGGACTCAGACTCACCTAATTATAATTCAGCCGGACTCACTCAGACTCAGACTCACGCCTCAATATGAGTCTGAGTGAGTCTGAGTGAGTCGACTCATGAGTGAGTTTGCCGACCTATGATTACGTGTAGAAAACTGCCTCAAAACTAGAATAAGGTGCAAGTTTGTCACCAAGTTACATGTAAGCCTGTCGTTTATGAGGATGAAGCTTTGCGCTAGGTTATAAATTTCGTCGGTCAGTTTTCGGTGTAGCGAATAAAGCGTTGTTAGCTATGAATATCACGCATGTAGTGTAGGATGCCTGGGAGGATGCTTAACGCGCTACACGTCTAGATACAGCGATGGCGACAAGAAAGTGCTGTTGACTCATTTCAAAGCGTATTTTATAAGAAGCAGCCTACGTGTACATGATTTCTCGTGCATCTAATGTTAAATAAAACATTTTCCTCTTTTTATTTCTGAAATAAAAAATATTTCACTGGAGTAGACGCCGTCGTATGTTATGCGCAAAATTGCCGGACAATTGAAATATAAAATTCCGCATCTCACGCACGTGAAAATTGAACATGAAAACTGTGTTCGTAAATAACGCGCTACGCCAAGAATATTCGTGTTCACATCGTCACTTTCGGGGCCCATTGGCGCCTTACAAGTTCAATCCCTTGCAGCCAGTTTAGTGTCACCGACGCAACACATGCGAAACCACCTCAGCGCATCGGTAGTGCACCCACAGTCGAATGTAACAGATTTGCCGGAAAAGCATTTTTTTTAGTGCCATAAGGTAACAGTTTATAGCACATAGGAACGGACACAGGATTTTTCCGAAAGTAAATCAGCTTTTGGGAGAGCCTGGTGTGCTCTCCTTAGGATAGAAATTTACAAAGAACAAAGTAAGGGTGAAGGGGGCAGTCAGGCCATCCTTTCTGAATTTGACAGTGTAAACACACGAATTGTTTGAAATATACGCATTTTGAAATAATACGCGCGCAAAGGATCCCACCAAACGCCACCTTGTTTAATTCCACAATCTAAAACCAACGGCAAACACCACGCTCCAGCCCAATCGGTCTGTTCGCTGAGAATTGATGACGCGCATGAACTGCCTGCCCAGCATGTAATTGTTGTCGAAGTGTAACAAACAAAGTAATTTTGCCAACTGCAGCGCAGGCATGCGCGAGTTATAGCCGTGATGCAGCTTTGAAGCTTGTACACGAAGCCGTTTTGTCTGTGCCTGCAAGCACGCGGTGCGAAAACTGTCTCGTTCCGGCATAACACGAAACAATGTTCCCTGATGAGTGCCGATGTTGTCACATCTCGCGTTTAAGAACGGCGAACGTAAACACGGTGTGAGTTGAAAGCAGTAGCCTGCAACGATATGCCGATTGTCGTCGGTCGCGAGGAGATCTAATAACGTGGAGGCTAGTTTCCTGCAAACTTTTTTTTCAGCATCCCAATGACCTCTATCTGAGTAACACGGCACACGAAAATGTGCCGGCATTGTCGTTCCAATGAGCCGCCAGACGTTAGACAATTATAGTATAGCGTTAGCGTGATAGCGGGGGGTTAAGGGAATAGCGTTAACGTGCCGCAAACGTTCGTTTCGGACAGCGCGTTATAGTTTAGCGGGATAGCGTTTACGTACCCAAGCTGGCACGGTGGCGCCACCTAGCGGAGGGTGAATGCATGAAAAAGAGTGAAAAGAAAAAAAAAGCTGAGAATTCTCGCCTGCATCTCCGCGCGCAGCAATATTAGTACTTTTATTTAGTAATAATAAAAGTAAATAAGTATGAACCACGCACCAAAAGCGCGAATTTTTATGTTGCAGATTTGTTTACACCGATCTTCTAGTTAGGCCTAGGGACGTTCTAAATGGGAAGCGATCTCAAAAACTAGGCTAAGTTATCCGTAATACTCGGTCGTCGAAGCTACCTGAATGCAAGCGAAGTCATTTTGCACAGTCGTTAGCTACGAAAGAAGTGGGTCCGTCCCCACGAACGCTAAATTCAGTTCGAAGCGGGCGTCCGAAACCGCCGCCATGTTTTACGTACACTACGTAGACCACGCAAGCACGGTAACGCTAAATCTGAAATATAGCGTGCGTGCGGTACGCGCTACGGGTCTTTTAGCGTACAGCGCATGCGCACTTCGATCCCGCTATTCCGCTAAGCCCGCTATCCCGCTAAGCCCGCTAAGCCCGCTATCCCGCTAAGCCCGCTATACTATAACTGTCTGTTAATACGTACGCTCCGCGTGAGCACATGCAGAGCGAGCTTAGCCTTCAACATGGTAGTAATGCGCGAAGCCGACGCCACTTGGCAGCAAATTTTGCATGAGGTCTATAGCAAGTTGGTGGGAAAGAGAAGTGAAGGTGAGGAAGAGGGACTTGAAGGTGAGGAGGAAGGCAAGGAGAAGGGGAAGGTAAAGCATGACATAGCCTTGCATAGTACAGTTTAGCAACGAGCATATATTAGCCATGAATAGCATTGTATAGCAGGGGGGGTGGTAAGGGGGTAATTTGTAAACTTTCTTGTAGCGCGGCAAAGGGTGGATACGTGGGCTTGTCGGTAGGGGTTCATTTTGTAAACTTCGTTGTAGCGCGGAAAAGGACATGGACACCATAAAAGAATGTACGACAACAGACAAAGGACACCAGAAAGAAACGTGTCCAGGTCCTTTGTTTGTTGTCGTACGTTCCTTTTTGGTGTCCATGTCCTTTGCCGCGCTACAACGAAGTTTACAAAATGAACCCCTACCAAGCCGACCTATCTACCCTTTTAGTAAGGGGAAGTGACGGTGAGAAGGAGTGATGCGAAGGTGAGGAGGAAGAAAGGAGAAGGGGAGAGGATAAAGCATGGCATAGCCTTGTATATTGTAGTTTAGTAAGGGAGCGGGAAAGGGGAATGAACTTGAAGAGGAATAATGTAAGGGTAAAAAGAAGAAAATTGCACCATCTCCCGCTAAATGGAACCATGTGTAGATGTGAAGCAGCGGGCGCTAACGCTTACACTGGCGGCGGCGTTGACGCTGGCGCTCATCGCAGCGTTGCGCAGGAGAGAAAACTGGGGAGGCGCAAAGCAGGCAGTGATGGAGCAGTGTTTCCTACTGGAACATGCCAATCGCTGCTAATGGGCAATGAGAGAGAGAAGACTCCGACTGGACACAGAGACCCGCACTCCACTTTTAGTTAACGCGCACGCTGCGAATTTTTATTGTTCAACAAAGCACAGGAGAAATCTCCCACCGGCACCACCTTGGAGGTCAAGATCCATTGCCATATATACGGGGTGGCCAGTGAACGGTTGTGCAGCGCGAGCAGTCGGTTATTTCAACCAAGAAACTCGCTAGCAGACGCTGCCTGCGTCGGCGTCGCGAGGCGAGAGAGGGGGGGAGCGTAGGGGGAGGAGAGAGAGGGGGGTGACACGCATGCGCAGTGGGAGTGTGAACGCCGTGGGCAGGGATGCGTAGAGGAGAGGGGGGGGGAGCGTAGGAGAGGAGAGAAAGGGGGGGGGACGCGCATGCGCAGTGGGGAGTGTAGACGCCGCGGGCAGGGATGCCTAAAGGAGAGAGGGGGGGTGGGGAGAGAGGAGGGGAGGCGCATGCGCAGTGAGGGTGTGGTTGCCGCGGGGAGGGGTGCCTAGAGGAGAGAGAGAGGGAGAGGAGGCTTTTTATTTTTATCTTTTTAAAGGGATTGCGCATGCGCAGTAAGGGTGGGCACGCGGCTCACCACCACCACCACCACCGGATTAAGCTTCGCCATAAGATGCTTCACATCTAAAAGAATATGAGGAGATGATCGAAAGCGGGTACTTGGCGAGCAGCTCCTAGCATACCATAGCCATGCATAATGTAGTATAGAGGGATGTGAACGGGAAGTGACTGTGAGGAGTGGGAAGCGAGGAGGTTAGTGGGCAAACCATAACATAGCCCTGCACAGTATAGCATAGCAATGGATGGGAAAGAGAAGTTAGGGTGAAGATGAGTGGTGTGATGTTAGGAGGAGGGGAAGGGCATACAGAAAGAGAGAAAAAAACATGAAAAATAAAATCAAGCAAAAAAAGATGTAGACAAAGTTAAAGGAAGAAAGAAAGATGACCGAAGGAAGAAAGTAGAAGGTGAAAAAAGACGAAAGAACCCAATCTGCGTTCGGCAGGTGGTGGTGGTGTTTGCTTGAAAAGGGTTTCAACTTGAGCTGCTCGGTTCACTAGGAGGATTACTGTTGCGCATAAGACGAGACAAAGGAAAGAACACGATGACACGCACAGAGTGCTCTGTGTGTGTCATCGTGTTCTTTCCTTTGTTTCGTCCTATGCGCAACGTTACTCGTCCTCGGCGCTTGCTTGCTACACTAGGCGACAACTTATCTTGACATCGGAGCGAATGCTACGGAGCCGGGTCTTCCGCACATTCGTGTTGCTCCACAAGTAGTACGGCAGCTTGCGGCTGGTTTCGGTTTTGCTCTCTCACATCGTTAACGCGTTTATAAACAGATATACATCAAAATTATGAATGGGTGAAACATTTATATTGTTCAGTGTCCTATTACGCGTATATATTTCTTGGAGAAATAGCGTTAGCGGCCGCCCTCGCCGCACACCGACATCACGGACGCCATGCTTCCTTGGAAAACGGGTGGGCTGAAAAGGTGGTGCTGTCTAAAAAATGGAAAGAAAAGGAAAGCATTCTTGCAAGGTGAACAATAACTGTATTGCACATGAAATTTCCCGCAACTGTTTCAGTCTCATAATAAATAAAGCATTATTTATTTCAGCAAGGCAACTGAGAATGCTATCGGTAAACTTAAGTACTATTTTTTTGGCATGGTAGTAGGCATGCGATCTGGTTCTGTAGCTTCCACAGTGCTGTCAAGAATAGTTGTCGTCGAGTATACCTCCGCTGTATACTGAGATTTCACAGGCTCCGGATGGCTTTAATTTTCTTAGTTGCACAAGTACCGCGTTACGCTCTTGTTTCACTCCAAAGCGCAAGGGCTCGAGCGCTTTTCTCCGGTTTTTCGAATATTCATAAAACGTCTTCTTAAAAATGCAAATAGACAGTTGTGGTAGAAGTTAAGAGTTATGTAGGATACATAAGGTATCGGAGCATAACATTACTCTAATTAAGGGCCACTAACTATCTGGATAATTAACCCATTAGTGACCAGTTTCGTTTTTTTACGAGTCTTGGGAAAACAGATCTGACTTTTTATCGTATCTGCATCTGTATTGATCACACTGAAAATTTCATCGTGAAGAGCAAAAATGACACAGTGACAAATTTTATTTCAGGCCTTGAAACATCGCGAAAAATAAAATTAGTGATTTGTTGTGCTCTTATTTTGAAATGGTATGAAACATGTAATGCACATGCCGACGTGCCATTTAGTGCACTCTGTGGGCACTGTGCTGTTGCAGTTGTCTCCAGCACACCTGTGCCTTTTGCCGTCAAGCACAGTTACAACGGAGAGAACTGCTTTGTCAATCAAAATGCAGACCACAAGGCACACTATCAACAAGCATCGACGCTCTTCGACGACCAGTTCCTTTTGGCTTGTTATCCCATCTTCTCAGGTGGTTTCGAGGGATTTGCCTCTGGAATTCAAGTTTAGTGACGTATCATGTGCTACGAATAAGCACAGCACGTTGCTCATGGCTACGTCGAAAAGTAAATATCGCTGTCCACCATTTCCTGAGACGAACTGCAATCCGGTAGGCGCCTACGTTTGCATCCATCTGGTCAGTGTTTCCCGTGAAGCACTTATATTGGGTAACGGCATTAGGGCGAGGCACTTGGATCTTCTTCTGTACACTTGAAAACTTCGCGTCAGGGCTCTTATCTCCGACACTGAGCAGATATTTGGTGATCCATCGCCTTGTTCTTCATAGTGTGCGCCATCTTCATGACAGTCGCATCCACCAATGCGACGGCCGTCAGCAAGCACCGTTTTAGCACCTGCTCTAAGGTGCCTACTACTTAGGACGTCTACGATTTAGGTGCACAGAACACCAGGTGGTCGAAATTTCCGGAGCCCTCCACTACGGCGTCCCTCATAATCACATCGTGTTTTGGGGGGCGTTAAACTCTAACAGTTATAATAATATTATATTTAGGTCGTCTATGAGACTACCAGAATCCTCATCAGTGAAATCTTCGTCTGAGTAGGTGGTAGCCTCCGATAGCTCAATGTAGATAGCCGACACATCTTTATCGTCCTCTTCGAGTATTCTGGCTATTAGTAGATCTGGGCATACAATAAACTGACACGTGAGTGTAGTGGAATCACGCTACAAGGAGCATAAAACAAAGTAACGAACTTAATCAAAATACGGATCCTAAATGCCTAGCGTGACCATATGGCAACACGTAAAATAACACGCTTGTTCGCGAACAATACAATGGTTAATCTGTCTTAAATTTTGACCAAACATCACATAGAGCAGGTACTTTACATGGACATGTGCATCACGCTACTACAAAAAATAATACTACAAAGAAATCCGCTTGCCCGATGGAGCCTTGCATGCCGAAGCACCGAAATGTAGAACCGCTATTTCGCGCCTGTTTTAGCACCTCCCCAATAAACATAGAAAACTTCTGCCACATGGTGCCTATAAGGGGTACCCTAAGCTATCGCGAGACATATTGCTGTGATTTTGGCGCGGGTTTTTAAACCTGCGTAAATTGAAATGCTTCGTCGGGATATGCGGGACCATATGGTCGCGCTGGTACCTAATAGGTAAGGAAAAATTGGTTGTATGAGTTCTTTGAGAAATTGTGGGCAGCCGTGATTGCTGCAGCACTGGCGAAACAGATCTCCACCAAGCGCTTCCTTCGGGTAGCCTCTGAGACGCGCTTCGGCAAACTGGTTCGAAATTGATGGCTCCGTGTCAAGTTAAGAGATGTGTTTTAAAGGGGTCCTGCAACAAGTTTATAAGTAATTTTTTAAAGGGGTCCTGCAGCAAGTTTATAAGTAACAAAAATACAAGAAAAAAAAAACACTTCAGAAACGAAGCATATCAGTATAGAAAAACAGAGAAAGAAATAGACGCAGAAAGACATAGAAAGAAAAAAAGATAGACAAAAGAAAAAGGGCAAGACTTCTAAATAAAGCCTAAAGCAGCACCTTTTCTTCACTCATTATCAATTCAGTGATTGACTTGGCGGCTGAATATTTTTTGCGCGTGAACGTATATACCCCCCCCCCCCTCTCGCTTTTAGAGATTCCTGATGCGAGTGTATGAAGAAAGGCGACGAAAGTTCCCACAGCACCCAAAATAAGATCTGCGGCTCGACTGTCACGACGGAGAAAAACGACCTAAAACATTGAAGGACACTTTGTACATTCCAAAGTGTGTACGGCGAAAGGGTGTCGCCATTCGACTGACTATACCATGTCTTTTTTCTTTTACGCTCTCAGTTGGATAACACACAAACCGAATGTGTGCGTGTTTTCTTGTTTAATTTTTTTACCGCAAATCACACCGAGACGCGAGACTAATCTTCCTCCGTTCACATGCGTTCGTATTTTCTCGCGCTCTGCGCATCGTACAAACGCCATCCGTGTTCCAGCACTTAAATTGACGAAATCTTTGTAAATTCCAAAGTGTGGTCCGCGAGCGCCTGTGTCCATTCAGACAGCGTCGGTCCGAACGATTCCAAACGCTGGGAACAGCGACGCTACGCAAGCAAAGCGCGAGCACTGTAGAATCCAACGCGACCGGCGTCCGTTTGCGCACCCCGGCGGCCACCTGGCTCCGTGCCAGGGCTCGGACGGATGGACGGCACGGACAGACGGACACGGACGGATGGACGGACACGGACGGACGGACGGATGGATGGGCGGACGGACGGACGGACGGACGGACGGACGGACGGACAGACGGACGGACATGGACGGACGGACGGACGTGAGCATAAGACATTAAAGGCTTTCGCCTTAATAAGGTTAGGCAAGCGGGCCTGCGGATGACGCCATCGGCGCAGTTCGCGTGCTGCCAGCTCGCAGCAGTAGCACGGCACGGAACGAGTAAATTCAGCACCCGACATAACTTGGCGCTCAGAGGCACGTTATGATTTATGTTTGTATGATTGGTAAGACCACTAAGCGCTTAATCTCTCCGTAGCAGTATGGACCCAGCTGATCCTTCTCGCGATTTGGCAGGCTGAACATAAATGAACGCATGCTCTCGCGAAATACGGCTTCACTTAGGTCCGCAATTATCAATTTCTAAACCTGAAGCTTACGAATGATGTGGCCCAGTGACAGGAAATTGCTGATGACGCGTGCTGTACTCCTTCAGAGGTGTGTGAACTTGAGCTTCTTGGTACATGTTCGTAGTAGAAAACAGCGCCATACAACCAAGAGGAGAAAGACCAAACAGGAATAGCGCTGACTACCAACATCTGCGTTTATTTCTGCAGTACAAATATGTACGCATCCTGGAAAGGGGTTAAGATGGAGGGGAGGGAGAAGATTTTCCTATACCACATGCGCACATGCCCTGGTTTGTCAAATAGTGTGAAACGCTCAACTGCAGAGATAGCTAAGGGCATGTGCGCATGTGTCAGGAAACTCTTCTCCCTCTCGTCCGTCTTTTTCCCCCTTTCCACGATGCGTATATATTTGTACTGCAGAAATAAACGCAGTTGTTGGTACTCAGCGCTAGCCCTCTACTCCTTCTAACGGCAACTTGTTTTTTTTCGTCCAATTTGAATGTCTGCTCACCATATCATTTCTATACTTGAGTGAAAACACAAATATATTTTCCCTGCGCTTTGCTTGGCTTCATAACAGCTAACGTCAGTGGTGGGTCATCAAATTGAAGCTTATTGTCAACTCGAGCTTATTGACAGCTTGAGCTAGTTCCACATGACGAGCTTCGCCAACGTGTCGGACCATGGTGAAACAAGTCTCAATTTCGTGTAAGAACAGTCTCATGCATGTAGCCGCTATTACGAGCGGCGGGAGATTGTGACTTGATTTTGCTTTGGGGCTATCGCTTCGTGATTCGTTCATCCGATTCAAAAACCTGACTCATAAGAACCACAAAGAGTCCGCTTTCGTCGTAAGATTGCTTATGCACCAAGAATGCCGTAAAACATAACGAGCATTGTAGTATAAGGAACTAATGGAGCCGCATAAGGACAGGTGATGATCTATAATTCTGCGCTTCTCCATGCAACTCAGATCAGCATCCGTTCTTGCTGACGCATCAGAAGGCGACATCAAGTTGACACATTCTACAAATATTACGAGCATGCACAGTGCTCTGATCTCACGCGAGTGGAAGGCGCCAAAAAAGCAATGGTTGATAACAGAAGAAACCTTGACAGTTTGACTAGTGTCACGCTTTATGGACTATATACACCGCATTAACGTTGTACACGCTCAATGTGTCGCGGCCGTCTGATACACACTTAATGCATGGTAGGTCACCTGTACTAGTGTATTCTTCGGAGGAAAAGCTATCTGACGTGTGAAAACCTTCTGGCAACGCCCAAAGCACTTTAAAAGTCGTGTTGTACGTTCTTTCTGAGAAAGGCTTAGAAGCTTGTCTTTTGAGCACGTGCTATACATGTGCTCTGAGATTGCTGTGTTTGGTACGTCCATAATACACATGCGTTCACAACAGAACGTGCGGAGACATTGACCTTTTGTAATATATAGTGCACTCAGTGGCATCCACCCATCTCTAACTCTGCATCTCCCCTTACATTTGCTTATTCGGTTCGAAATTCCAACATGGACGCTAACAAAAGACTGCCAAAACGCGCTTGTTTCCGGCGTTCTTTGTTTGTGTCGCCTCATGATTCGCGCCATGCGCCATTATGAACCCTAAGCAACGAGGCCTGCCGAAGTGTCTGTTAAGTTAGATCTAGTACCAAAGTGGAGAGTGAATTCCCAAGTCGACCGCTGCTCCTTTCTCTATAATGAGTACTACCTCTTGTAGTAGTTGGACTCATATCGACTTTACTTGTGTTGTTCGGTACAAGACGGGGAATGCGTTGCGATTTATGAGGGCACATCTTGTGAATATTTGGCATAACCGCGCGCTCTTCTTTGTTTTCCTGCAGATTGCACAATGTGGATGAAAAGGGCCCGAGTGCACAATGTGCCGCAGCACTGCCTGGACAAATACGAAGAGATCTGCGACATCGGAGTACATCTAGTCGACAGGGACATCTGCAGAGACGATGACGACTAGTTTTGTGCCACCGAGCGCCTTCTGACTTACAACATATCTTGTAAACGAATTTAAAGGACTAACCACACGGAGCATAGTATACGTGTCTTGTAACGCATACGCGTAAGCGTACATGCCTTCTAGCCCGCGCGCGAGTGACGAAAGAAAGGGTGACCAACCACATACGCGCATAGGTGCGCGTTTTATTGTGCGCAGCATGGTGTTTGTACAGTACAGTCAACAAAACTACTCGTGTGTGGATTTGCATAGAGCTTATTGCACAGTTCACTGTGGACGCTTCATTTGATTTATTGATATTAGAAGCTTGGCGTAATTGAAAAATTGAGATGCGCACAAGCTTTGAATGTATTACATTATTAATTGAAATAAAGATTGTGCCAACTGTCAACAGCACCACCGTTCTGTGAGAACCACTGTATGAGAATGAACGTCTGCTTGCGCACGATAGTTCGCCCAGTCGGCTTCAGTGTGCGACCATGCTGTCGAGCTTGCTAGCCCCACTGACGTGTTGACGAGCTTGTTAACCCAACGGCGACTCCGAGCATCTCGGCGCCAAGAAATGGTCTTATGTAGCGATTCTTGTAGTTCTAAATGCTGCGCTAAACGCCGTTCTGCTACTGTGAAACATGACGAAGTGCGTAGCACGAGCACCCAGTGATTCCCTTTCTTAGACTTCTCACTGCTCCGTTTACTAAACCGTCGATGACGTCACTGTTTGAGGTAACCATGTAAAGTTTCCCCGGCACGAGTAAAATCATTTTAGGGTGAAGTCGAGAGTTTGGCGGAAACCCGCCTGGCCGGGGAGAGACCTGGACGAAGGAAACACAGCGCCGACGAAAAGTAAAAATATATTCTTTAAAAGACGTTTGGACTCCCAAGAATATATTTTTTACTTGTGGTCGGCGCTGTGTTTCCTGCGTTCATTTTAGGGTGATTCGCAAACTCTGTGTGCGACACCCACGCTACATTTCGCTGCGTTTTATCGAGTCTCTGCTTGTTACTGCAGTTCAGGTCTGCGTCATCGGATCGGCAGCGAGTTGCGTTTGGTTGTTTCACCCTTCAGATGTAGCACCGCGGAAGTGCCGGTGGGAGGAGCCATCGTGCGCTCGGCGAGGCAGTGGCACCCTCTCCCTCGTGGAGCAGCAGTTAGCCGCATCTTTCGGAAGCCTTTTTAGCAATTTTAATTTAATTATTGCGGTTACTTCGTTGTAATTTTGGTTAACTATATTATCTTAGACATCGTTAGTTTACTTTATTTCGGTTTCGAGCATTAATAGCTTTGTTTTGGGTCTGTGTTCACCATTAATTAACTGCTCAGCGCATAAAGTAGACGCAGCCCGCACAGAATAGACGAGGACATTCTGTGTGTGCTGTCCTCGTCTATTCTATGTGTTCTGACTACTTTTAGCACTGAGCAGTTTAATAATGAAATAACAACTAGCCCGATCCCACACTTCTGTGGTGACTACTTGATCTTGAGCGTGATCACGTCACATGAGATCTATTATTTGACGACAAGCAGGACCCCTAGAGTGCTGCGGATTTAAAAAGAAGCCACAACCACTCGGTTTCAGCACACGCACGGGAAGCATGGATGCGCCCAACTTGCCGCTTTTGGCGCAGATGTCTGGCCATACCAGACACCTCACCCTCTGTGGTTTTGCCTTCGGTATACACGCGCAGTACAGGCGCGTACAGCTTCGCAAACGTGCTGCCAGGTTAAATTGACTCGTGCACGCTAAACAGCGCACTACTACGCTGCATAATACCCAAACACTTTTGGGGTAGCCGGGCGATGTCTTATTCTGAATGACATTCAAGAAGGCTACCCGCCAATCACATTGGCAACGGCTACTTATAGCAGCTCGCGAGACAGATCCATATGAGTATAGTAAATATTTGCGGTTGTAATATAACGATATTGTGCTGTTTGAGCGCGTATACAACTCTGTGAACTCATCTTTGCTGAGAGAGAGTACGGGAGGAAGGGAAGTAAACAGAGCTGTGTGTGAATGCTTCTTTGCCGCCAGAGTTGTATTTTGCACTGTACAATTCAATTCGAGATGACTCAAGACCAACTATCCCGGTTTTCAATTCAGTCTCCTTAGTCCAGAAAACAGTGGACCTTGACCATTTTCCTGGTCCGGTAGATCAAGTCGCGGAAGGAGCATGAAAGTTGGGCTTCCCAATGTACTCGAGTCCACTTCCTTATTCCTCGCATTGTTCCAAGCCGGCGCTATCGCTGCAAGCTACCATATGATAAGCAAGGCGAACAGATCAGTCGGATACTATAGCGGAAACATTCTTTAGCTCCCCCAATATACGTTGCCCATCTAAAACACTCAACACTTCTGCACACTCATATCGACTGATAACAAACTTGATGATAGCTGTTTTTACTGTAGGCTGTTTTTACAACCTACATATTGCGCACAGGTTTTTTCGTGTATCAACTCTATTAAAAATGGAAAATCAACGGATACTACCTGAATTCAAATTACGCCCGTAAAGTAGGTGCTCGACTAAACTTGCCCAGTAATAGTAATAACTTATATTTAAACCCTATTCTATGTAGTGGTGTATTCCCTAAAGGTGTGCAAGAAGCTCGTCTTGCAGCAGTATTTAAGGGCGGAAATAAGAAAATTGTAAATAACTGTCGTCCAATCTCGATCTTGCCGGTATTATCAAAAAGTATCGAAAAAATAGTGTACATTAGAATTTCCTCGTATCTCACTAGCCAAAAATTGCTGAATGACTTCCAACATGGTTTCAGGAAGCAGAATTCTATTGAAACGGCACTTCTGGCTCAGAAAGAAATAATTTTGCAGGCCTTCAGTGCCGGACAGTTCGTTGTGGGCATATACATTGGCTTTTCGAAGGCCTTTGACACAATAAGCCAAAGGCATCGTGCAGTCGAGTTTTCCAATGGGACTGCAGCGCCAGAACGCACAGCCTAGCGGATAAAAAAAGCAATAATGAGACGGGGTCGCTCAAAATGGAATGCGATACGCGCGTCTCTCTCCCTGCTTGAGTGGGTGTTTTGTGGCCGGGCTACACGGGGGACGGGTGAGCGTGTCTGTTTTCTGTGTGCCCCTAACGGCCAGTGTCAGCGAATTTGGGACGGGTCAGTGCGAGCAATGCAGCTCACTCTGGTCAGTGTGCGGCGCCTATTCTATTCTTCTTTGTAAGCTCAAACAATATGGAATACGTGAAATAGCAAACAATCTGCTGAAATCGTACCTTAGTCAAAGAACGCCATATATTGATATAAACAATCACAGATCATCCCTACAGTCAATACTTGCAGGAGTACCTCAAGGCAGCATTTTAGGGCCGCTGCTTTTCACAATTCATGTGAACGACATTGTATTCTGCTACGAGGATGCCGAATTTATTTCATATGCTGATGACACGTCCGTTTTCATTACGGGCATATCAACAGCTGATATTGAGCGCAAGGCCAACTGTGCGCTTGCAAAAATTAAAAAGTGGGCTTATACAAATAGCCCTAAAATAACAAAAGTTGTCCTATGCGCACCCAAAGGCAAAATTCTTCCAAGATTAAATAATATAAGCATGGGAAATGACACCATAGAGGTTGTTGATATTGTTAAAGTCCTGGGTGTTTTCTTTCCAAAGAATTTAACTTGGAACGAACATATAGACCACCTGTGTTCTAAAGTTGCTTCGGCAGTTGGCGCACTTACTAGATTACGAACCATGCTTCCTGAAAAGATAAAAATTTTACTTTAATGGTACTTTCCCTGCTTCGGTATTGCCATCTTGTATAAGTACCACAGGTATTACCAACATGACCAAAATACATATATTGCAAAAAAGCTGTAAGAAATATCGCAAATTTACCTTATAATCAGCACACGAAAGAGTGGTTTGTACAATATAATATTCTCACAGTGCACCAACTATATAAAAAATAGATTGTTACTGTGTTATAAATCATCAGTTAAGCACAATCCAAAAAAAAACGGCAGGAAGGGGAAGTTGGAAGCTTGCGATGAAAAAGTCCGTAAGCAGGGGTTGTGTGCTCGAGCCGACGTTTGGACAAGTGCACTTGTCTTCCTCTTCCAAGTTCTAGCCTTGAGGAAGACAGGTCCACTTGTCGAAACGTCGGCTCGAGCACACAACCCCTGTTTACTGATTTTTTCATCAGTTAAGAACAATGACACATATATAGCTGACCTTGGAAACCTACATGCAAATAAATGCATACAACGTACCAGAAACAAAGAAATATGGCATATACCCACCCCACTACCTATTATAAAGTCTTTAGATATCTTATACCCTTCCGCATTTATTAAATAGATTACATCAAGGATAATTTGACCCGTTTTGTTACTCGAGTAATGAAATCAGATTTTTGTTATCGAAAAAGGCTAAATAAAGTCTACAGACATTACATGTATTATTGGTGCGTTATTGTGAACTGCATATTCTTGAATTATTACTATATTCTGTTCTGAAATGCTAGTTCTGTTTAAAAAAAGATTGATTTTTTTTACTGTGTTATTATGTTATTTTTATAGTGTCACTTTATATTTGTGTTAGAGCAGATTGTGTAAGCATTTTTCGATATTGCAATGTATCCTTTACTTTATTTCCGAAAACAATATTGTAGGCCGTGCGCTATGTGCAATGTATCCACCCACATGCTCTGCCATGCCAAGAACAAAGGGGGCAGGGACCTCTGTCCAGCCGTAATCGCGGCTTTTAGTCCCGCGTCCTCCTCTCTCAAAGAAAAGGAAATAAAGATTGATTGATTGATTGATTAATTGATTGATTGATTGATTGATTGATTGATTGATTGATTGATTGATTGATTGATTGATTGATTGATTGATTGATTGATTGATTGATTGATTGATTGATTGATATAGAGCAGCGGTAATGGTATTCCTTTCCGATGAAAGACAATTTATTTGGTGAAAGAAGAACAGCTTTTGATCTGTCCTTAAAGTGTTTTCTGGTTCCTGCCCATGTTTGCGTCGACGATTATGTAAATTTCAGACCAGGCAGAGCAGAATAAAGTCATGACAGAGTGCTCTAACGTTATAGGGCCCCTTACTCAGCTGTAGCCCTTTCTGCAGTGCTGTAGCGCAAAGCGCGCAAGCGTCGCATAGGCGACCCGCACCGCAGAGAACCACAGTGCGTGGTCGTGATACACGGAAGACAATCTCCACAGCAGAAGCGTAACACAAATTTCACTATATAATTAAATAATTGCTGTGTAGAAGTAAAATTTCTCCTCAGTTGATGGTTTCCAATGTGCAGCCAAAAGTGACCACTGTCGAAAGGGGGGGGGCTTCGCCCCTTAGCTTTTTCCAGTGGGAAGGCTAGCGCCCCCCTTGCCACCCCTCCCCCTCCCCCCCCCCCCCCCCCCCCGGTAGATACGCCTTTGTCCTCCGGCAACGGAACTGACGGCAGCGCGCCTGATCGGGCGACGACGACAGAAAACGCGCGTTTAGTCATTAAGAGACAGCTGGCGCCATCTGTTCCTTGTTTTGTGAAATAATGAAGAGCTGGCGTCAGATTAAAGCTATATTTAGCGGGAAAGGGCAAAAGCGTCAAGGTGGGTTCTTGGCCCGGCCTTTTTCTCAGGTTCACAATCATAGGCGTGCGTACGGGGGGGTGGGGGGAGGCTCCGATGGACCTTCACCCCCTCTTAAGGGGAACCCTGTGCACGGCTGTACTCACAATATTGTTGGCGTGCCAGTTAAATGGTTACCAATTAAAGGGGTTCCTTGCGGAGCACCCCAGATTCACCACCGAGTTGGTGGTCCATAAGTCCATCAGTCCACAACCAAAAATAAAGCCACTTAGAAAAGATGGTGTTAACGGCTGTATGTGGTATATATGATGTAGGAACACATGCTTATTACTAAAGAAAGACCAATTAACCATCCCAATAATTAGTCAAGATTAACTTAATGGTAAAAGGTGTACATCGAAACCATAGAAACGAACAAATAAGCTCGCCCAAAGTGAACATAGGAAATCGACATTGGGTGGGTACGTAGCACCTAAGCATAGGGCTACGCAACATACCTCGAATAGTTAATGAACAGTAACTAGCTAAGGGGCATTGAAAAGTTAAAAGAAGTACAGTCAGTAGCAACCAAATAAGCCTGAGCTCCGCCAATGAGGCCGCACTGCGCTTTTTTTTTCTTTTTTGCATGCATCCATGCTGCAAAGGAAGTAGTTCACAAAATATCGCCTAGTATATAGTTAGGGATATGCATGATAATAATATGTGGGGTTTAACGATTAGGGATATGCATGGTGTATCCGACCGATGCAAGAAACAGGTGTCGCGTTTCAAGTCGCCGCTGCTGAAACGATGGTACGCGATAAACAGTGCGAACGCCTGCCACACCAGCATATTTCAAAAGCGGCACAATCACAAGCTTGTTCTGCATAGAATGACGACTGGCTGAGGTACGTGAGAATAGCATTACGAAAGACCTTGTTTTGGATGAAACGAACATAACAAGAAAAGCCGGATGGCTGACGCCGGTGCAGCTGTGCCTCGCCCCGCGCCTCAGCAAACGAATCGATGCTGCGTTTTTGATTGGTTCAAAATCTTTAAAAGCGGCCGCGATATGACTCGCATTTTAGGCAGGGACAGTGGTACACATAGGTCGGCAAACTCACTCATAAGTCGACTCACTCACACTCACTCAGACTCAGATTGAGCCGTGAGCCTGATTCTGAGTGAGTCCGGGAGAGTAATATTTTGGTGAGTCTGAGTCCGAGTGAGTCCGGTTGAGGTAAATATTGGTGAGTCGGAGTTCGAGTGAGCTCCGTGAGTCTGAGTGAGCTCCACCATTAATGGCCGACCTATGGTCCAATCTAATCAACTTCAGCTTTACTATCAGCGTTATATCCGCTTAATTTTGTATTAAAGTCTTTTCACAGATATTTCAACAATGCGCTACCTCATATTTTTTTTATCCGAGGCGGGAGTGAGGAGAGGGGAAACTCTTTCATGGGAAGTTATTGGTAAAGATATTTCGTGTGACACGAGTATTTCATAGAATTGACCTTACTGGATTGAAACCACTGATAACGGTATTAACGGTATTAACACTTCAAAACATAGTAACATAGTATTTGACGTTATGCTTATACATGACCTGTTGCAGGTAGTTCACGTACCTACGCGCGTACAGGGCGATTCCGCCTCAATACTAGATGTCGTGTTTCTTAACCGCAACTTTTCTGAATATGCTGTAGAGGTAGGACAGGGTCTCTCTGATCATAACTATGTAAGCGTTTCCTTTCCTCTTGTTCCAATAACAGGCCTTAAAAACCCGTTACTTCGCTGTTTTAAAGACTATTCCAGGGCTAATGATGCAGACATAATAGAACATATGGAAACATGCCTTACCGATTTTGATGATGCAGATGTCGGTGTACTCTGGACCCGATTCAAAGAAATGTGTCATTTTTGCTTAAATAACTTTGTGCCATCCAAGCCCAAAAAAGTTTACAAGCAAACGCCCTGGATAACTCGCAGCATCATTCAAAAGAAGCGGAAAGTTAAGCGACTAAAAAAAAGACGGGCAGCGGCTGATTTGATATATGATGCACAGAACAGCCTCGCCTGTGCTGTGCACAGCTCAAGAGATTACTACTTTAAAACTTCGTTGCCTAACTTTATTACAAGCGACCCTAGCAAATTTTGGAATTTTATCAGCGAAAAGAAAAAAACAGTGTCACAAATATTAGTCGACGGAACCAATCTGACAGATCAGAGAGACATTTCCCGGCATTTTAATCAGTATTTCCAGACTGTGTTCAACCCCTCCGATTTCAACTGTGCATGTAATGCGACAGCCTTTCCTTATGCTGACGCGCTCTTTATTTCCTATCCTGGTGTGGTGTCTATGCTGCTAAAATTGAAAACCAAAGCATCGTGTGGTCCTGATAATATACCGAACGTATTCTTACGACGATACGCCTTATCCCTCGCAAAGTTTTTGGTTATTATTTTTCGCCGTTCTTTGTTGTCTTCTCAACTGCCCAGTGACTGGAGGACAGCCCGAGTTGTGCCCATCTTTAAAAAGGGAGACCGCTTGGCACTTGGAAATTACCGTCCTATTTCCCTGACTTCTCAATGTTGTAAAGTTATCGAACACATTATTGCTACTAGTATAACTAACTTCCTCGAAGAGCACTGTATATTAACAAAATATCAACATGGTTTTCGGAAAGGATTGTCCACCGTAACTCAACTCGTCACACTGTTTCATTCTCTTGCATCAACCATCGATAGACACGGTAGGATAGATGTGCTCTTCTTAGACTTCTGTAAAGCTTTCGATAAAGTGCCCCACAGTAAACTCATTTTCAAGCTTAGAACAATAGGTATACCCGAAATATTTGTTTGTTGGATATCTGCATATCTTCATAATCGCAAACAGTTCGTTTATATAGGGGGTCAACATTCGGACTTTCTTCCGGTCACATCGGGCGTACCGCAGGGCAGCGTGTTAGGTCCTTTGCTTTTTCTGTTATATATTAATGATATTGTTGATGTTATTCACCCTAGTGTAGAAATAAGATTATTTGCAGATGATTGCGTTTTGTTCAAAGAAATAAGTTCCACTAGCGATTACAACGATCTCAACTCTAGCCTGTGCAATATATGTGAATAGTAGTAGAACTGAGAGGCGGGCGAGTTGGAACTTATCCATCGTTGGGTAGCGCACAAATTGACAAAAGACAAAAAGAAGAAGAGGACAGGACAGGCGCTGGATCCAGTGCTTGTCCTGTCCTCTTCTTCTCTTTGTCTTGTGTCAATTTGTGCGCTACCCAACGATGGATATGTGAATGGTGTGACAAATGGGATGTGTGTCTCAACGCGAGCAAATGTGTCTTCCTTCCAGTGACTCGCAAAAAGAATCCACAATCATACACATACACATTAGGGTCTTCACCACTACAACAAGTAAATAGCTACAAATATCTCGGTGTGACACTCAGTTCAAACTTATCTTGGAATCTCCATATTGATAATGTTTGCTCATCTGCCTTTCGCAAACTATGTCTTCTTAAACACAAACTTAGAACTGCTCCCACAAATGAAACTACTTAGTTACACTGCCGTTGTACGACCACGACTAGAATACGCGAGCATAGTGTGGGACCCTTATACTAAGCGCAATATTGACGCACTTGAGCGCATTCAGAGAAAAGCTGTCAGATTTATCTTCAACAAGTTTTCCGCGTTAGATTCACCCTCAGATTTAATGCAAGCCAATGATATTCCCTTATTAGAGACAAGAAGGCAAAAAGCTAGGTTAGATTTTCTTTGTCAACTTTTGAACAAAAAGCTAGCTCTGCACCCATCCGCCTATTTGACACCCCTAACTAGCAGGCCCACCCGACACCACCACGCAAATGCCTTAACCCCATATTTTTCTCGCACTAACACATTTAAGTTTTCATATTTCCCAAGAACCATTGAGGAATGGAACTGCTTTACTGGTGTATGAATCTGTAAAAAAAAAAAAAAAAAAAAAAAAAAAAAAAAAACGTTGTTTGCCATTTATGTTGTTTCTGCTCTGTAATTCATACGTTGTTTGTATTCTTTTTGTATAAACCACCCTGCTTGGACCTAGAGTCCGCAGTATCGAATAAATAAATAAAAATAAAACTCGTATTTGAATGTACAAGATATAAAGGCGTATCGTAGAGCACCGATTACGTGAGGTATTGGCGTTAAAGAGCATTGACACCAAGATTGAAAAAGCTAATTTTACGCTAACGGACTCATGAGTCGACTCACTCAGGCTCACTCAGGCTCAGGTGAAGCCGTGAGACTGAGTCTGAGTGTGTCTGACTGAGTAATATTTCCGTGAGTTTGAGTCCGAGTAAGTACGGTCGAGTAAAAGTACGGTGAGTCTGAGTCCGAGTGAGTCCGGTTGAAGAAAATTTTGGTGAGTTTGAGTTCGAGTGAGTCCTCACAGCAAAATATATTTCTTGAGTGAGTCTGAGTAAGTTCGAATTTTTTTCCCGACCTATGGTGTTACATTACACTTTTTATTCTTAGGCTGTCTCGGACAATAGGTTCGCAATACAGCTAGGAGGGCGCGATTTGGGGGGTGTTCGCGCTTCTCCAACCCTTGACTCATCACTTGACTCATAGTGTGCACGCTACAGGAAAGGGTGCGGTGCTCCATTCTTCTCCACGTGGCGGCGCTCGCTTCGCGTCCTCCTCACACTCCTCCCCGTGCACACGCTTCGGGCTACCAAAAAAACTTACGGAGCATTAAGGACGCCTAAAATTTTTAAGGGCGAAGCTCTTGAAGCTCGAGGTAAAACGTCGGGTGTCCGCAAAAAAACCCTCCGCGCCGTTGCTTATCAGCCGCGCCAACTGACGGAGACAGTCCGCGCCACCTCCGCGCCGAGCTTGCCCGCCACGCGAGCCGAGTACGAGCGACGAAAGGCCCGCGCTTCTACCGGGGGTGCCACAGCCAGCTTTGCACGTTAGTTCTTGTGCTGGAGTTTGGACACTCTTGCATGGTCTGTGACAGGCTGTGTTTGGAATCTACTTTGTCTACGCCAAGGAAAGACCTAGCATGAACCAAGACGGAAACATTAGGCCCCTAAGATAAACCAGCTTCACTGTTTCTCAGGCTTTACATGGCTGGTATAAACTCCCCTTTTTTTCCCTATCATTTAAATTGATATTGATGGCATGTAAGCTTTGGGGAAAATGTGATACGTTTTAGAATGATGTCAATGTTGGAAAACCTCGAGTAAATATGATATATCATCATCATCATCATCATCAGCCTGTCTACGCCCACTGCAGGGCAAAGGCCTCTCCCATGTTTTCGCCAATCAACCCGGTCCTGTGCTTTCTGCTGCCACGTTATACGTGCAAACTTCTTAATCTCATCTACCCACCTAATTTTCTGTCTCCCCTCTTACCCGTTTGCCATCTCTTGGAATCCAGTCAGTTACCCTTAATGACCAGCGGTTATCCTGCCGACGTGCTACGTGCCCGGCCCATATCCATTTCTTCTTCTTGATTTCAACTATGATATCCTTAACCCCCGTTTGTTCCCTGACCCACGCGATAGGTGGCGAGACACTGGAAGTTGTAAAGGAGTACGTCTACTTAGGACAGGTAGTAACCGCGGGGCCGAACCATGAGAATGAAATAACTAGAAGAATAAGGATGGGATGGGGCTCATTCGGCAAGCATTATCAAATCATGAATGGTAGTCTACCGCTATCCCTCAAGAGGAAGGTATATAACAGCTGCATTTTACCCGGCACTTACCTACGGAGCAGAAACCTGGAGACTTACAAAGAGGGTTCAACTTAAACTGAGGACGACGCAGCGAGCCATGGTAAGGAAAATGATAGGTGTAACCTTAAGAGACAGGAAGAGAGCAGAATATGATATAGTTTGCTTCCAAATCAAACAAGAACTCGATTACATGCTGCCGACGTCGTGAAAGATTTTTCCTTCAACTTGGCACTGCATGCAAACATAGCAAGGAGAATAGAGGCGGGCGAGCTGGCCCAACGTGAAACAAAGTTTCACGTTGGGCTTTTTTCTACAGCGTAATGTGTATGGTCCAGTGACACAAAATAAGAACGAACACACAACACACAGATAATTAGCGCTATTATGCAGTCTTGTACACGTTCCCCTAAACAGTAACGAAAGCTCGTTCCCCGTTCCTTTCCTATCTTGGAACGAGTTCCCGTTACAAATTCCCTCAATGCGAAAGGAACTTGTTTCAGTTACATTTCGAAAATTGGAACGTGTCGTTATATGAACGTTACAATTGACTTTTTTAATCAAAACAGAGTGTAGGATAATCCTGGGGCGAACTAAAGTGAACATTTTAAAGTTCACATCAAGCTACATATATTATACGAATTGGATATCGCCGACAGTAGGCTATACATAGATAAAAGAAATATAAACACATGATTCTGGAAAAATTTTTTACAGACCACCGGTCATACTACAGACCTGTCTAACAGCAATTTTCGTGCTCGTCTATTAGAAGTCCAACACATGTGGGGCTTTCCACGTCGGTTTTCATATGCGCAGTCAGGATACGTCACTTCAGATATTAAAACAGAAATCTTCATACATGCAAAAATATAACTAAATTTTTGCACAGCAAACCGCACCGCAACGAACAATACTTAGGCGTGCTGATTCACATCGGTATGATCGCGTAGAAAATAATGTCCAGGAGACACATTTGCAACTTAATGAAGTCCCCTGTTCGTAGTCAGCGAAGATATTTCGGTATATTTCTTTCTCTATATTTCTACCTTTTCTCAGTGTTTTTTCTTTCGTTCTCTCTATTTTTCTCTTTCTCTTCTTCATATTTCTTTCTGTCTCTATGTTTCTCGTACTGTAGTTCTCTCGCCTTCTATTTTTTCTCTCCTTCTTCCATTTATTTCTATTTCTCCCTTACTTTATATCTCTATCTCTGTCTCTCTCAATACTAGTTCTCCCCTCATCCTTTCCCTCCGCCTTACCTTCTCATCCCTCCTCTCTCCCTCTTGTTGTAGTATACTATATTATAGAAGTCTATGCTCTGCTAGCGAGCGCGCATGTTGCAGAGAAACGTAGAGCCAATAATTTCCTCAACAGCCCACTTCATTAGGATAGTCACTCAGCTAAGAGCTACACGCAAATGATAAGTCAGCCAGACTGGTATATTGCATTGGTGAGGTGTTTATCTTAACCGCCGTTCTAGTGTATCATTAGAAAAGGCGATGTGTTCGCTCTAGAGTTGAATACTAATTCTTTAGCGCAATGTGTTCGTCATCGTGTCTCGATACGAAGAGAATGAGCGTTCGAATTCTGTCTGTATTGAGCTGCTTCCAAGTGCCATACCTATGTTGAATAAACACCATGAAAGAGAAAAGAATAGGATAGCCAAGTGGTCACGACGCTCGCCTTCGGATCGTGGTTTCGCGGGTTCGACTCTCGCCTCATCGAGAATTTTTTTCGCCATGAATTTCTCTACTTCTTTCTATCTTTTTTTTCTCTATTTTTTCTTTCTGTCTCTCTCTCGGTACTCGTTCTCTCGCCCATCAGAGTTACTGCATCACACGCCGCACAAATTGGCGCACGTGTTTTGGGAGGGAAGCAGAAGAGGACGAAGAGAGCGCGTGCCGGTTCATGATGATAAATTTCTTTCTACGACACACGGCATGGCCTCCGAGATTAGCAGGTCGCGCCGTTGTCATGCGCAAGCAAAAATCTGGCAAAACAGCTATGCTGTAAAAAAAAGAAAAGAAAAAGCAGCTGTTCCTCTCGCACGCGGTCAGTCTCGGCGTCGCGCGCGTCCCTGAGGCCCCGGCGGGCGCCTTGAAATGAAAACCAGGATACACCACAGTCACTTGACAGGCGAGCGGTGCAGTTTTGCGCCTCACACAGTCGCCCATCCATTCTGTTCTGCATGATGTGTTGCGTGCGCGCACCTGTTCAATGCCCTGTGACGTTTACAGAAGTAACGCCGTTCCCGCTGCCGTTCCTTGGTATACATAACGAGTTACCGTTACAGTTCCACCGATCCTGAATGGAAGGTTAGCGTTCCTTCGTTCCTCACAAAAGTTCCTGGAACCTCGTTCCGTGGAACGCCGTTCCGTACAACACTGCTATTATGTTTGTGTTCTGTTATGTGTGGGCTCGTGTGTCTGCTGTGCTCTCTCGGGCTCTTTGTTACGTTCGCTACACTCTAATCCTACAATAAAGCTCAACGTTGATTAGAAGTGTTTTAATACGAAGATATATAAACGAGTTTTCTTTTTTTCATTCTGCAGACACGGCGAAAAGCTATCTTGTCTTCCATTGCTCTAGAAGCAGGACTGAAAAAAAAAAAGTTTTCCGGTTAACCTCCCTGCCTTTCAGCATCACATCTCTCTCATTCTCTCTGAAAAAAAAAAAGGTAAACATACAAAGAGATTCAATCAAGCGAGAGATAGTCGTCCTCCGCTACGGCACATTATTCACAAACAGAGAGCTGTTCGTTTTTGTAACTGAAAAAAACGTAAGTCATCATTTCGCCGCAAGGGCGAAGCATTGAATGCGATAGCAAGAAATTGAAATGTCACACGAAGGACGACAAGCAACTAAAACTTTTTGTTGGGCTAGTTGGTTCATTTCAGCAGTGAATAAAGACGTCAACTAGACGAAGACAAGAAGAGACAAGGACGTACGCCTACTAACAACTGGTTTTATTCGAAGAATTCGGGGACATATATAGGCTCAAATCTTGTCAGCTCTGATCACATGGTAACCATAAAATCGATAAACGTTGTACGTGATGACGTATGTTTAACAACACTTTTTGGAATTGTGATTTATGAAGCGTGGTGTAAACGGCCAAAGTAAAATGAACACTTGACAAAACATGTGTGATTAACAGAAAATAGAGTTGTGATCTACGAACCATGGTGTTAACTTCCAAAGTCATAAGAACACGTGTCAAAAGATGTGTGATGCAAACGCAACAAACTTCAACGCGCCAACGTACTTCAACGAGCCAACATTGGAATACCCATTAACAAGCACAAATTTCTTTTCCTTATTCCTGACCATGCGCAGTTGTCTCCCACCTGAGGTGGGGGTTTATCAACTAAGAGATTCTAAAAACGATACCTCGCATTCATACAGTGTTTTAGATGGCTCACTAACACATTCCAGGCCCTTTTTCTTAATCAAGAAGGTTTCTTTCAGCTCGCGAGCTACGCTGTCTTTACTTTTGTCCAGCACCAAGGTATCCTTTAAGCGAGGAGCACATCCGCAGGCTTTGCAATGGATGGCCAAATTGGATCCGTTCCCTCTATCAAGTGACCGCTCGTGTTCTTTCAACCATCCGTTCAGGCAGCGCCCCGTTTGTCCTATGTAGAACTTGTTACATGTAAGCGGGATTTGATAAACGACACTTTCTTTGCACGTCACGAACGGTCTTGCATGCTGGGTTCCGCAAGAAATCTTGCTTTCTTTACTATTGTTGATCCGAGGGCATAGGGAGGCGAGCTTGACAGGGGCCGAGAACACAACCGGAACATTGTACCTATTTGCTACTTTTTTCAGATTGTGGGCTACGCGGTGAGAGTAGGGTACCACTATAGGCCTTACTTTTCTGGATTCTTCGGTTGAACTTTTTCCTGTATTTTTACCTTTTATTTTCTGGAGCAGAGACTCGACTATTGCTGTTAGCACTGTCTGCCACAGCGGCATTGGAATCAGCTATAAAGAAATCCTGCGAGCCTTGCATGGCAAGCAGTTTTCGACACCAGGTCGAACGACTAAAAAAGGCAGGCTATGCTCAGACAGTGGATCCTCAAACAAACCTCAGACAAACCTCAGACAAACCTTGGCTATCCTCAGACAAACCCTCACAACATGCCTGAGCGGAGGCATGTTGTGAGGTGGTGATGCGCCGCTTTTCGGCAACATGGCGCCGCCCGAGTTGGTCGTGTGTCTTCAACGTGTCCCACGAATTGCTGCCGGTGAGCCATCCATCGACTGTGCGCGATTTTCTCAAGCTGGCGAAGCAGATAGCTTTAAACGCTAGCGCTTCGCGTCGAGTGCGGGGAGAGTGCAAGCGTGTATTCATTCACCAAGAGGACAGAAAAACCTACCCAGGTGAGCGAGCGAATGCTCTATCGGTGGAAAACGCTGGCGGATAACGCGGGCAGAGTCCTACCGTCGAACAAGCGTTCTTATTGGAAAGGCAGTGATCGGCGAACAAGCTCGACGATTTTAACCTGAGCGTCTTTCGATGGGTGGTATATCTTTTTTGAGAGAGGTGAAATTCCAACTATAGCCGAGGTGTTGCAGCATTTCGAAGAGGTCGAGACGCTACTGACTGTGTCCACAACGACGATGCTGAGGATGGTGAAGCAGCTTGGCTTCAAACGCTCTCGGAACGCATTAGAAGCGACGCACATTGTGCAATGTCGCCGCCGGTTTCTGCGGAGCTGCGACGCTTGATTCATGTTGTGATGAGCACGATGAGATGTGAACCCTTCTAACGGGCTCATGGCAATCAGTTCGTGGTGGGTACAGGACGGGATCATTCAGTAATGTTACAGTGAGAGTAGCAAATACATATAAAAAAACATGTTTTATTATGTCGGAAAATAAAGCTTTGGATTGATTGATTCAATGATTCGTTCGTTAATTGACACCATGATTCACTTATATTCATTGACTGAATGATTAAAGTAAATATTTTTTATAACCGTGGCGTAAACTTTAAAAAAAAAAAAAGCTCTGATGTGACGAAAACTCATAGGAACAGGTGACAATATAATTAGACAAAGCCGGGCCACTTCCCTTGGAACGGAAGTCGGCCCGTCCAAAAATAAATGAAACAGATCAAGATATTTAGATCAAGATGATGCCAAGCGCCACCTGCTACAAAATTATAAAGTTAATTAGTATAGTAAGCATTTTTCCACACAGGCAGGGCCACTTGTCAGATTCACGGAAGCGACATTCGCGTAGGAACACAATTATGTAGTGCGCTCTGTCATGATTGGCTCAGGGCGCCTGTACCTTCCACAGTACTGCCAACAGGTTGTGAAACGGAGTATATAGTCGGTGACAGCCTAAGAATAAATATAAGCTCCGCCCGCGAGGACGCATTGCTCATATTTTGCATGCCTCCGCGATACAAACGAAGTAGTTCCTAAACAACGACAATAACTTTGACGCATATATACATTATCTTGCAATACTGCATTGATATTGAAATCAAGAACGTGAAGGTAGATAAAGAAAATTGTGAACGCACGGCGTTCAGCGTCACCTTAACAATATATCTGTTCTTTAAATCGCATCCCCCCGCCGCGGTCATCTTGGAGTCTATGAAGAAGTAATGACTAGAGACCGGATTTTAGGCAAATGCCTATTTTTTTCCTTGCGTTCCTATCGTGCCACTTTGATATATGAGCATGAATTAGAGATTGAGGAGGGATTTTATAGTGTTTTATAGTGCCGATAAATGCCTATTTTTGGCGTTCGTGCCTAAATTCCTATAAGTGCTTATAAATGCCTATTTTCAAAATCGGCGCCTATATGAACCCTATTTAACCTCAAATTTTTCTTTCGAGTACAGTTGGAGACCGTTATTCATGCTACCGGACAAAATTGACCCTTCGGAACTCTATGGGGTGTAACCTAGTCCTCTAGTTCAACAAAGTTCAGAAAGCAACCGCTAGCAGCAGCGAAATGGGACGCGCCGGCCACCTTACGCCACCGCACTTACATGGCGCCAGTGGTTGGAGGAGGGGGAGGAGGAGGAGAGGAAAAGACGCTATTTCTGCAACCCTAAATGGGAGCACGTCCCAGCGTATATAGTGAAATGGGGAGAGGAAAGTAAAGGTGGGAAGAGGAGGGGGGTAGAAGAGGAGAAGATTTGAGCGCAAAAAAGGACGGGACACAAGACAAGAAGACGACTACACGTCACAAGTGCGCTCGTGTAGTCGTCTTCTTGTCTTGTGTCCCGTCCTTTTTTGCGCTCAAATCTTTTCCATAATGAACCAACGCGCCCAACAAAGCATTCTATTAAGTAGAAGAGGAGAGTGGCGTCCATGGCCGATGACGCGGCGGGCGGCTTTTACAGCCGGTTTTCCAGTCCAGTGTTCCCATGGAATTGAATCACCTTCTTGAAGACCTGGGTGTGTGTGGCGGGGGGGGGGGGCAGGGAACAAGAGGTGCCTCTGTGAAGCCGCAGGAAGATGGAGAACGAATGCGAAGCCGTGGAGTGCCGTCAGGAGAAAGTAGAGTGTAGGTAAAAAAAAAAATCAGATGTCCAAGTGGCTTTTGTTTTGTTTCTAATTTACTTCTTAAAGGGCGCTTCACCAGGTCACATGAGAAATTTTAGTTAGACACTGGATGTTGTTGCGTGCCCAATGAAGAGCTTTGTACCACAAGAATTTTTTAATTGGTTCATTACGAGCCGCGAAAGCATGATGCGGGGAGGTGAGCTTGAAACCTTTGTCACTCGGCCCGTGTAGACTTTGCAAGCCAAATTCCTTCCCTGCCTTCTTCGGTATTGAAGGAACTCGGAGCCGGAAGATCACACGACGCAGACGCATCAACACGTCATGTGCACGCAAGGTTACATTCGCATGACATGCCCAAGCCAGGTCGTACACGCAAGCGGTGTTGTGTCGTTTCAGCGTTCTGTGTAGTGTACTACCTGTTTCTGTGGGATGGATCCCACTATGGGCGCACGTTTGGAAAGGCTGGCATAGATCATGTATCCTTGCCATGATACACAGCGTCGCACCGCTGGAACTGCTCTAAGGGACGATGCACCAAAAACACTCCAAGCGTTGTCAGGGCTGGCGCCAGCACGACGCGAGAACGGCCAGAACACGAACGCAAACGAAATGGAGGCAGCTCAGTCTCGCATCTCACTTGATTCGAAGTAAAAAATAAATAAAGACGCGCACAGATTCCGCTTAATATTTCTATCAACTTTCATTCTATTCAAGCAACAGATTGCATAAATTACACATGTCGCCTCGAATAATTCTCGCAGTGTCGCGTACTACTCTGACGTACGCAAGACCATTCCTTGTACGTCACCTCTATTATGCTGGGGCGCGCGCCCATGAGATGAAGGGCAAGCGGCGTTCAGCCTGACGTTTCACCTCTTTCCGGGGCGCGTGGCGTTGCGAATCTTGGCAGGCGTGATCGTGAGCGCCAAGTGCATGCATTGCACCTGTCAGCTCGAAATGCTCAAACCTCGCGAGGGGCCCTTTAAGGTGTTCAAAGAGAAAGGACAAATTGACCCTGCGCGATTAGACCCGGTTAATACGAGGCTGAAAGACCCTTCTGGCCTTTTGCCTGTCTGGCTATTTGCTCCTGCTCCCCTTCTCAGCCATGCCGAAAAGAAAGAGACCCAGGAGCGTGTTTACTCGACGGTGGACACTTAACTCCCCATGCTGGAATAATAGGAGAGACCGTGTTCTGCAAACCGTGCGGGAAAAAGTACAAGTGCACGGCTATGCTAAACCATTCGCGCCTTTGTGCCATCACAAACTATATAACATTTTTTTTTGCTTTTCTGTCGTAGACACCAGTCGCGCACGTCTTTCTTCAAAAATTTGAATTTTTGTAAAAATTTATTGTGCCTATATTTACGATTTTAGGGGCCTAAAACTGTGTTTTGCCTGCCTATCTTTGGCGCCTAAAACCCGATTTTTTAGTGCCTAAAAATCCGGCCTCTAGTAATGACCATCTCAAAGGCGACGTTTCTGTGCAGCCCCTGTTATGGTATTAAAACAAGGAATGGCACATTTAATGTAAAATTTAATATAAAGGCATTATTTCTTTACGGTTGCACAAAACGAAACAGGGATATTAATTACATTTAATAAGGTCGTTCACAATTTTTTTTCTTTTTACGAAACTTTCGCCGTCAGTTTTCTTCATTGACTGGTGTAACTACACTCTAAGAAAAAAAAGATTCAAAGAGGATTACGAAGCCATGATTCTCTTCTGGCATTCACTTGACCCCTTTTGGATGGTAGACGCAGAGAAAGAGAGTTGGTAATTCGATAGGAGTTACAGAACTCTCTTGAAGCGCGTTTCGATTGGCTTCCGTTATGAAGGCGCCACCGTATACGCCATACATGTTGCGCGTTTGCCGTTCGGCGCCGTTGGGCCGGGCACACACTCTCGCACTGGCGCCAGGGAGCCTGCGTGCCAGGCGAGCCGGGCGGCGCCTCCACCTGCCTCCGCCTTTCCGCCTGCTCTCTCCTCTCCTCCGCCTTTTGGAATGCGTTGCGCTCGTCGCGCGTCTTGTAGTCCTGAGCAGGGGTCGGTTTCACCGTATACCTCCCATAGGGACATATAATTCAAACGCGCCGCTACGCTTGCGTCGAGAGCGCCAAAAAACCCGTTGAGTTACGGCCCTGGCGAGTGGAGGCCGCGGTAATGGCGGCGGTGACGTTGCGGTCACGTTGTCTACGTCGTCAGGGCAACAGTAACAACAGCCGCGCGCTTCTCGCCCCCCTCTCCCTCCCCACACGCCGGTTTTTTTTTCTTTTTTTTTTTGTTTGGCTCGTACTCTCTCTCCTCTCTTATGCCGCGCGTCCGGCGCGCCTTTCTTTTTTTGTGTGCTTTTTGGCGCCTGCTTTTTCTCCTCTCGTGCCGCGCGCACCGTTCCTTTCTTTTTTTTTTATGATTGCCGTGTGCTCGGCACGCCTTTTTTTTTTTCGCGTGCGCGTGCTCGCTGTGCGTTTGAATACAGGCAGCCAGCATGTGCCAGAGCATAAAGGATGAATTCCACACACAACATATATTGACCTCGTTTTATTGCTCCGTTTCCCAAAATAAAGATTTGTATATATAATGGGGCACGATACAAGTTCAGAAGAACAGAAGGGAAGAATGCACAATGCGTCCATGAGTAAACAATACAAAATTTCATTGCAAAGTTCAGCAATTAGAAATTTAAAAAAAATCGTACACACTGAAACGTGCGGGCCCTTTGACGTATACACATAAAGGACATGATTTTTCTTAGGTCCAATACTGACCTAAGTGCAGAGGAGCTTTTGATGAGACAGAGTCACGAAGTTTAAAGAAATGTCAATGCAGGGGAAAAACAATAAAAAATCGCAAAATGTCTTAATAAAGAATAATAATGCAATGATCTACTATAAACCGTTGTACTGATACGAAACACACAACAACCACTAATATATTTGCTTAGATGTTGCTCTAATATACATGGAATGCCGGACACCTTCACTACTGATAAACAAAATTAAGAAAGCAGATTTGGCAGCGTAAGCAGTCCATTTCATTAAAAAGAGCGAGACATTATTTGGTAATTGACCATCACTTAAGAGTTAGCTAGTGGCGACGGGATGAATGGCGATGGTCAGTTTATGCAGCAGCACATAACATCCAAAGAAAAGCGTAACACTCAACGGCCAGGTGAAATAAGCCTACTACACAGCTCTTATTACACCGGGAATACAATACCTAGCCGAAGATAACTTCACTGATAGGAGTATGTCATGCCGGGTACACTGAACACTTCATTGTGACAAAAACAGTACATCTCATGCCTACACATGAATTCTTAGAGCAGTTTTCCCATAGGTAATTACAGAGCTAATACATAAACACGAAGAGCACTTCTTAAACTGTAAGTACTGACATAGAATATTCACGCACCGAAAAAAAAGCACCGGGGGGCAGAATAGAAAGCGGGTCCACTTGAGTTGCGGATGGAGACATCGCAGACAGAAGATTTCACAGCTGTTAACCCCTCCTTGGGCGAACGCATGAGTTGTTGCCTTCTCTAATACTCCAACGTTCCCGTCCTGAAAAAAAAAAGGCATTTGAAAACTATGAATTCCAACGCTACAAATTACGCGGACTTATCACGCAAACGTCGTTTCCTCGTCTCGGCTGAGTGCAAGCTGGGAGACATCGAGTCGCAGAAACGCTTATTTAAACGATGCGGAGTGATAAACTGACAAAAAAAGCCAAACACACTTCATAGCCCGCAGTCGTGTCAGAGACGCAAAAGCTGAACTATGAGTGCTTTAATTTCATTGCTTCTAGGAACAGCGATATTAACCGCAACCTCATGCTCTTCACGATTCCGCTATATTGAAAAACAATAACTGTTGCCGAACTGCAATGGAGCTATGCATGTGTGGTTGCGAACGCAAACCGCATACTCACCTTTAGTTTTATTGCGATAGCAATTATATGGACACTCGCGGCTGGTTTTCGCCGTCGGCGTCGGCGTCATTTGCCGTATATGTATATATATAACCGGGCCCGCCCGTCGTTCGTGAGCGTGAAAAGACTCGAGGGGGGGGGGGTCCCTCGAGCGACCTTCGATTTTACGAGCGGGGGGCGCGCGCGTTATCTCCTCTTCTCGGCGGCCGACAACGGCGGGGGGGGGGGGGGGCGACGCTCGATTTTACGAGCGCGGGCGCGGGCGCGCGCGTTATCTCCCCGGCGGCCGACAGCGGGGGGCCGGTGTACCCTTCTACGTGCTGCGCTCTCAACGCGAAGAGAATTCTCTTAAACAAGCGTTTTCTAGAGTTGCGTGAGATCGGATCCAAAAAGAGTTAGCTGCCAGCCTCACTTCGTATAACATTACAATTTTTCGCTATCGCATTCATTGCTTCACCCTTGCGGTGAAACTGTGACTTTTTCGGAGCATGGAAGAATCTTGCAGAACTCGGATGGTCTTGAAGTATCCGTGCACCACTGCACGATGTACGAATTCTGCATGCCGTTAATAATCACGGCGCAAGAGCGCACACGCAGACACCGCAATAACTACACACGCCGGCCAAGTAACAGAACATAACGAAACTTTGCATAACGGCCGGCGGCGGCTTCGACGGGCTCCGACGGCGGCGGCGAAGCACGGCTGCGCGGGGCGCGGGGAGCGCGGCTTTGCCGGCACGGCTGCAAGCGCTGCCATTGGCTGCTTTAATTTTGCCTCGCCATCGGCTCTAGCGCCAATTTCGCCTTCATTTATCGCTCCTCTGGCTGGAGGCTCATTTCAAGATGTTGGCTGTGACGTAGGCTGTGACGTAATTACTTGGGACGCCGGAGCAGCCGGCTTTCCGACCGTTGTCCTGAGTTCGAGCGAACATGCGTATTTGCAGTGGCGGTCACGCCAGGCTCCGTGCTCGGAGTGACGCTTGTAGTGAGGAATATTCTTGAAGTTGCGGGCACGGACTACGTGCGCCTCTTAACGGTGAGTGTACTGCTTTCGTAGGTGCTAATTACACGGCTTAAGCTGGGCGTCTGCAACAGCTCTGCGGAAGTAGGCTGCCAGCCATATTTAACAGTAGCCTGCGTCCGCGATGCTGTTGCAGGATGTTCAATTAAAACAGTCACTTAACGAGTTGAGACCGCTATGCGCGTTGTGTAAGTGATTGCATGACATCAAGGGCGATTACTTTCTGATCGCACATTGTGTCTGAACTGCTGAAAGTGCTTGATATGGTTTTGAGATGCGCTTTAGTCAACGTCATAATAACATTTTCATCGATGCTCGAGTGTGCAGCGTGCTTCCACGCGTGGAAACGTGAAAAAAAAAGTCTGTGTACAGAGACGCACTGCATATAATGACGTTCGGCTTTACAACATAATCGAGTGAATGTGACAGTGGGAGCTATGTGAGGTAATTCTAACATATGCCATGTCTCATGTCGACGTAGACGGTGTCCGCGTGCGTTGCTGTCGTTCGGGCGCTCGTACAACTGAGTATTTAAGAATGGGTTACGTTTGTAGAACACGCTGTCAGTAACCGCTCACGGCGTGCCCCTGACTGCCGGAGCATGCGCTTGGTTGTGGCAATATGCCGGCGCATAGCCGGGCTTATTCTGGAAGCACTTTTTGAAGCGACTTATCAGAAAAGGAGGGCCTTCATTCGTGCATAACCAGTGCCTATCGCGAAACGCGGTTCCCGCCTTCTATTACGGGAAAATTTGTTTTCGTTACGAAATTATTTAAAACGAAACACTCGTGTCAGATGTGTGTACAGCAACGGTGTGTTGAACAACGGGTGGTTTAAGGGGAGATGCGAGTCGAAAAACGCAAGTTTTTTTTGCCAAAATGACATATTTTTCGTTTTTATTTGCTTTAACAGGTTTATTTTCTCTACTTTCACGACAAAAAAAAACTGCAAATTGTAATTAAACTCGAAGTAGGTTAAAATCGCTTTTATAGAGCACAAAGTGGCTACCAAAAACTAAAAAGTGCTAATTTTCTAGAGTACCCTGGTAATTGTCACCTGGCTGCTTGCCATTGCATTTCGCATGAGGGGTTCACTAAAGCCTCATGCTCAAAATAACCATGATTCCCAAGCTCTCATGATGGAATAACTCGTCTTAAATAACATATCTATTCTGTACAGATGAGCTTTCACTTATACCTTTAAAATACGTTTTTCTCAAGATCCATTTTTGGGCAACTTCTTGAGTTTGTACATCATGTTTTTGGTACTTCTGATAGCCCGATCGGAATGAAATTTTGCCCACATATTTCTTAGCATGTGAAGGGTGCAAGTATCTCCTTTAAAACTTCATATCGCCTGTATAATTATTATTAACCTAAAGTAAGCAATTAGTGTGGGCTGAGGATTCTAATAATTCTCGCATTACAATTTTTCTTGACCATCAAAATGTTTTATATGCACTTTCTTGATAGTTATTTGCAATCTAGAGTTAATGTGGAGCCATATGAGCCATTAATGGCTCAGAACCGTGAAAGCTTAGTGGCATAAAAAGTTTGTACAAAACGAACTATACTTTACACATTGTCCTGACACAAAACCAAAACTGTGCAACTTAATATAAAACTAATTACATATTTGAAATCAGCATAAAAACCTATATATACAGCAAAATTTTCATTGCCCTAGGCTACAGATTAACGCAACCTTTTTTCCGACTGGCATCTCCCCTTAAATGGAACTAATCAGTCTGTGTGTTTGTATGTTGGTTACTCCCAGGGCAACGAAGGTATCGCTATGGTCTGGCGCTTCACCACTACTGACAGGAAAATCAACAGCGGCGTTCGTTATGTCAACGCGGCACTCGGCCCTACATTTCCTTTGGTTGGACAAGACGACGTAGGAAAAGAGGTGAGTGGCACCCACGCAAAGCAGCCTGAAACAATTGCCTTTGTTGTTTAAAAAAAAAAAGCTCATATCATCTTGTGCTGCAAGTTTGCCACCAATGTTTTACACGATAACGGCAAAAACACGGTTCCTTACCATGCCTATTTGCATTTGTTTTGTTCTGAGCCTTCATTATGTCTGTGTAAATCACTTATTGTGTAGGTATTGCAAAATCTTACTAGGATTCCGTTTTCTCATTATCATATCACGTTCTTCTTTTCAGGTACCATTTTTCATGGCTGCTCACGCTGAAGAGGAGCGAAACATAGCAAGTCACAAGTCTGATTCCTGCAGCCTTCACTTTTTGATTCTTAATCATAAAGAATAAATATGGAAACATGATACCCATATCGGCTGTTTATTTTGCACGACATGACACTATGCACATTACAGTCACATATTTTGGTTGGTATATTCATACAATCATGTAAATGAGGAATACCTCAACTGCTTCAACTTTACTAGAAATGGTGTGTGTTGAGGAGTTTTATTAAAATAATGCTAAAATTGAACTATCTTTTTTCTTGCAGTAGCTGGGCACAACGGCAAGTATTAATGGAGTTGCTTAAAATGAATACTTCACTATTTCCAGCACTAGTCGCGCAAAAGTAGAGCATGGGTCAATTTAGTAGCTTAAAATAGCCGTAGAGTCGCTTGACGCTTCGGTGGGTGTCAATTGACCCGCGTAGGAGCGTCACCGGCAAGGGTGGTCTGGCTCCCTCAGAAGTGGTAGTGTGATCCTTCGCATAAGAGTCCTCCCACTCTTCTTAAGAGGGTCCGGGGACTCTCCTGAGCGCGCCGACTCTGACCCACCAAGAGAGTCACTGTGACTCTCCAAAGAGAGTCGTATACGTGGCGAGTCAGAACTCTCCGAAAAGAGTCAGGTATACTCTTTTTTTTTTTTCTTAGAGTGTATGGCAACTAGGACTCAAAGCGAAGAATGGCGAGGTGGTCTGAGAATGCCTTCGCGAACATCGATTCTTGTGTTGCAGTGAATACTGTATTTCCTTGTGTAATCGCCGTGTTTGTCATCGTGTTTGACGTAAACGACAAGGCTTCACTTGACGTCGTTTCAACGAAATAAAAATGCGTAGCGCACATAGTGCTTAACTGTGGAGGTCATTGCACACCTTGCCGTTACGTTCACGCCAAGGCGATACAGTCGCGGCCACTGTTAGATGCAACACTCGAATGAGCACCTTTCTTAATGCTGGCCCCCCTAACTGCAAGTGGATGGGGAAACATTGAACGTGCGCTTTACTAGTTTGTCGGAAAGAGTCTGAGCTGTCAACCACCAGTAGCCTTATGCAAATCTAAGCCCTCGTTTTTATGCAAGAAAATGAAATCTAGACATGCTCTGCGTGCAAGTGTTGCATCTAACAGTGGCCGCGACTGTACGTGGCTAAAGTGGCAGTGACTAAAAGCTTTACCTGAGATTGTTTCTCGCTTCGACAACTTGCACTGGCGCTGCCATGAGTCCTTCAGCACTGAACATTCAACTTTCTTATTTATTACATACCTGCATCGCCCCAGTGGGCATTACTGCCGACGGGCCCTTCTATGTATGTATTTCTGCGCAAAGGAACATATATATATATATATATATATATATATATATATATATATATATATATATATATATATATATATATATATATATATATATATATATATATATATATATATATATATATATATATATTGCGAGGATGCGGTCTTCGGTTGCCGTAAGACAAATAGGAAAAGGATATACGCCTCTAAAAAAACACAGTTTATTCGTCAACGTGTCGATCGGAGACCGTTCTTTATCAAGGCAAAATTTGCGAAGCTTCGATGTACTTTTATAGCATTGTCTTCCGAGCAGGGAGAGAGAGAAAAAAGAAAAGGACACAGAAAGTAAACAATGTAAGAATGAAAAAATGAGTAGCCGAAAGACCACGCGAATACACTCGGACAAACACGTACATCCTCGGGGGAAAAACGACATAAACACACACAAACACACACACACACACACACATATATATATATATATATATATATATATATATATATATATATATATATATATATATATATATATATATATATATATATATATATATATATATATATATAAGAAAGAAACGGTACACGTACGAGACAGCAATACTTTTATGCCTTACGTTTCCGCCGTGGCACGGCCTTCGTCAGAGACGGCCGTGCCACGGCCGAAACGTAAGGTATAAAAGTATTGCTTTCTCGTCCGTGTACCCGTTTTTATTGCGATAGCAATTATATGGACACTCGCGGCTGGGTTTCGCCGTCGGCGTCGCCGGTGTCCGCCGTCCTCGTTCGCCGCCGTCATTTGCCGTATATGTATATGTATATATATAACCGGCCCCGCCCGTCGTTCGTGAGCGTGAAAAGACGCGAGGGGGGGGGGGGTCCCCTCGAGCGACCTTCGATTTTACGAGCGGGGGGCGCGCGCGTTATCTCCCCTTCTCGGCGGCCGACAGCGGGGGGCCGGTGTACCCTTCTACGTGCTGCGCTCTCAACGCGAAGAGAATTCTCTTAAACAAGCGTTTTCTAGAGTTGCGTGAGATCGGATCCAAAAAGAGTTAGCTGCCAGCCTCACTTCGTATAACATTACAATTTTTTGCTATCGCATTCATTGCTTCACCCTTGCGGTGAAACTGTGACCTTTTTCTTACACAGACCGAACCCACTGAACTTTCCTGCTATATATATATATATATATATATATATATATATATATATATATATATATATATATATATATATATATGTATATATATGTGCATAATCCCGGTGTACACAATCAGTTAGTACATACATTCTTTTCGTCCAGTGTCAAGCCCCACCTCTCCGGCTCCCCCCTTCCTCCTCTGTTCGTGAGGCATAGTGAGGGGGTGAGGCTTCACAGGAAGGATAAGCATATAAAAAAGGTCTGCGTACTATAAGCTTCACGAGAGTCCACTGTAGGTTAAGATTAACAAATTATCCCTGCGTAATACATGCACACAATACGCACCAAACGCAGAAAACGCACATTAGACAAACGCACGTTAGATACTAAATATGGTATCGTGAAGTATGATGCAACGTCATTATAAATAAAAGCTTTTTCTTTTTTTCACTCAATAATAGTTTTAGTGGCGTCACTTCAGTTGCAATCGCTATCCACGCAATAAAAAGTTCCTGCGTCACAGCGATATTAAGTAGCGTGCATCATTTCACGGTTTGCAGACGATTACCTCGCACGGGGTTTTTCATGCAAGGCGTTCGTGCATCGAGCGTGAGACTTACGTGACGCGCACTTCAACCTAGCGCATCATTCTGTGCTGGTGATACACATCACATCATATGCACCGGATGACCACAATTATCTCCTTATAATGAACACAAGACTGCATATTCTCCAGCCCTGCATGGTTTGTTTACGTTCGCACTGTGTTGCTCTAACGGGTTATGATGGCCGCTTTCTTTCTCTTGCGCTTCGTCTGCACATACGTCATTCATAGAGACGCACAGCACGGCGCATATCGCAATAGATCACCAAGATTCCCATGTGGCAAGCTCCAAGTAACGCACACACACGCATGCACATCATCATCATCATCATCAGCCTGTCCACGCCCACTGCAGGGCAAAGGCCTCTCCCATGTTTAGCCAATCAACCCGGTCCGGTGCTTTCTGCTGCCACGTTATACCTGCAAACTTCTTAATCTCATCTACCCACCTAATTTTCGGTCTTCCCTCACGCGTTTGCCATCTCTTGGAATCCAGTCAGTTACCCTTAATGACCAGCGGTTATCCTGCCGACGTGCTACGTGCCCGGCCCATATCCATTTCTTCTTCTTGATTTCAACTATGATATCCTTAACCCCCGTTTGTTCCCTGACCCGCTCTGCTCTCTTCCTGTCTCTTAAGGTTACACCTATCATTTTTTCTTTCCATCGCTCGCTGCGTCGTCCTCAGTTTAAGTTGAACCCTCTTTGTAAGTCTCCAGGTTTCTGCTCCGTAGGTAAGTACCGGTAAGATGGAGCTGTTATATACCTTCCTCTTGAGGGATAGTGGTAGACTACCATTCATGATTTGATAATGCTTGCCGAATGAGCCCCATCCCATCCTTATTCTTCTAGTTATTTCACTCTCATGGTTCGGCTCCGCGGTTACTACCTGTCCTAAGTAGACGTACTCCTTTACAACTTCCAGTGTCTCGCCACCTATTGCAAAGCGCTGTTCTCTGCCAAGATTGTTCCACATTACTTTAGTTTTATTCATACTAATTTTCAGACCTACTCTTCTACTTTCCGTATCCAGTTCAGTAATCATAAGCTGTAATTCGTCTCCCGCGTTACTCATCAATGCAATGTTATCAGCGAATCGCAGGTTACTGAGATGCTCTCCATTAACTCTTATCCCTAACTCTTCCCAATCTAGGGCCCTGAAAGCCTCCTGTAAACACGCGGTGAATAGCATTGGAGAGATCGTGTCTCCCTGCCGTACGCCCTTCTTTATTGGGATTCTGTCGCTTTCTTTATGGAGGACTATAGTGGCTGTGGATCCGCTGTAGATTTCTTCCATTATGTTTATATAGGCTTCGTCGATGCCCTGATTGCGCAGTGCCTGCATGACTGCTGATGTCTCCACCGAATCAAATGCCTTCTCGTAATCTATGACGGCTATGTATAGGGGCTGGTTGTATTCCGCACATTTCTCTATCACCTGATTGATAGTATGAATATGGCAGGATTTCGTACAGGCTTCTCAACAACGCATGCACATGTGGCAAGGCTAATCCCATGCCTTTTGCGGACGGTAATCGAGCACAGACGCGCACATTCCGACTTCACCTCACTGCACACGAATGAACGCGACAATCGCCGATGTGGTGACACTCAGGCGATATGCTTATGCTTGGTGGATCCGAGCGATGGAAGCCACACACGCCGTGATGCAACTTCACGCTGCCGAAACGACGGAACGCGATAGAGCGTTGTAACACTCCGAGCTGCTGCCGCTTCGGTGCACTTCAAACGCGGCACAGTCACAAGCTTCTGCATCTAATGACGACCGGCGAGGATGATGCGGCGTACGTGCGGATAACAGTAGGAAAGAGCTTCTTCTGGAAGAAACAAACGCCACAGGAATTCGAACTGACGGACGGCTCTCGGTCTTGGTGCAGCGATACCTCGCCTCTCGTCGAGAACGGCGCCATATTGCATTTCTCATTGGTTCGCCTTAAGCGTTACGTCATGGTAAGGAGCGGCCGTAGTTGGACGCGCATAATACAAATGGACAGCGGTACAGTTTATTTTTTAGTCTTAGCTTGTCACCGACTATAAGAGTGTCGGGTTCTGCGTCGTCGACCCTTGCGGCGCGTTGTTCAAACAACAAGGCGTAACAACTATGATATTTGTTAGTTCACGCTTGTCCTGTGTATACCTGCGCGCCCTTTTCCAGCGCCCTTTTTCGTGCTTCAGTGGGAAGCTGCAAGTATCGAGCTGCTCGTCGACCTTCGTGTGACATTCCAATTTCTTGCTATCGCATTCATTGCTTCGCCCTTTCGGCGAAATTGTGACTTTTTTCTCTCCACATCACGAGTGGGTGCAGGAAGGAGCCACTTTTTCGTGCGCGTCTCCAGCGCAGTTTTCAAATTGAAAGAAAATGTGTGAGCGTTGCGTGATAGAAAACACGCTCGGGCTCCTCCGAGATATGTGCACCGCCAGCGGTAAATGGTGTATATATAAATAGCTCGCCGTTATTATGACGGCGCAAGCATTGCGCGTCGTATAGTTTTTTAAAGCGGCGCGCTGTCGAGCGAAGGGTCGCTGGTTCGAATCCCCAGTAGGGCACTTGTGAATTTATTTTTCTTTGTGCCTTTATATATATATATATATATATATATATATATATATATATATATATATATATATATATATATATATATATATATATATATATATATATATATACTGTACGCAAGGTTTACATATACATATCCGGAAGATGACGGCGCCGGCAACGGCAAAAATCCGCGGAGAGTGTCCATATAATTGATATCGCAATAAAAATATACTGCACTGGTTGTCAGCTGTTTAGTTCCAGTGCCGATGACTGGATAAAGACGGCCAAGACGAGGCACGTACTGATACTGCGGCCGCGCCGCCAGCAAGCGAATCGGCGATAAGATTGTTGGACATCCCTGTGCGAAGCATTTTGAACAAAAAGGATTGCCTGGTATATCCGTTCACCTCGCACGGACTGGAATCCATAGCGATCACAGAAAAATTGCTGCGCCCTCATATCTTAGATGCGGAATGAACTCTTACGAATGATGCACATGACGGTCAGCGCACACGAGGCACAAAGCACAAGAAAATACACGACACAAGCGCTGAAAGAAGCACTTTTCGCTAAGGAAGTACTACATGTGAGGGAGGAGTTATGCAACTGACGTCGGGAATATCTACCACAAAAAGCGAATCACAGCACATAATACGACAGATGTCAGCTCGTGGTTGCCGAGCGACGTCGTTTCATGGAAATTCCAGGTATTCATACCTAATTTCAATTTATACTGCTCTTGAATTCCTTTGAAGCGTAGGGTGCACCGTATCCGGCTTGGTACCGCGTACAAAAAACACTTTTTACACAAAATTTGACAAGCAGAGTGTTCAGAATGCGCATGTGGACACGTGGATGAACATGTACAACATATTTTATAAGAATGTCCACAACATCAGGACGAAAGACAACAGCTGACACGAGATTTAAATGCACTGGACCGTATGCCCCTTAGCCTCCGAAAAATCCTAGGTCCATGTCCAATACATTCCTTGCAAAAACGTGCACTGGACTATTGGCAGTCAATAAGTACCTAAAAAGCAGTGATGTACTTGAGAATTATTGAGAAGAGCTTTTAGGTTGATTTTATGCGTATAATTATACCTGCCCGTGTCGCGTTAGGTGTTGCTTCAAGTAAACGAACTCCTAATGTCGCGACGATACGTCGAGACGTATCGCCATACAAGATACCCAAAGCGTATGTAAGCTATTATCTAATACCAGTGTCACACGGTGCACTGCTGATCGCGATCGATCCCGATCTTGATTATTTTTTTCTGTAGTGATTAGCTACCCCCCCGCAGTCTGAGTAGGGAGCCAATCACGATCATAACATCCGATCCAAATTAGCCCCGATCGCTATCAAAAGTGGCCGTGTGACGCCGGTATAAGAAACATGTAACTTCGATACTACCCAGAACGGGCAGAAAGCTACAATGGAGGGGGGTAGGAACATTGAAACCCACAGAAAACGTCAAAGTAAATTTTTGCGTGTCTCTCACACTGCGGCTCCTAATTTCTCGCAGCAAGTTTGATCTTCGATTGCGTACCTTAATGTATTACCAAGTATGCAGACGGCCTTCGCCTTCAAGTAGTATACAGAGAGCGTAACATGCTGCCAGTTTTTTGTCTTTTTTTGTGTGTTAATACAGTGCACAGCACACTGCCATTGGGCTCACACATATCAACAAAGCAGGCGATTCGTATTCTCATACGGCCTAATTAAAATTTATTATTCCGACATATATGCGGCGCCGCACATCGGTGGAAGTAACTGCAATGCCCTGGCTGTCGAGGACTAGCAACGACCGTTGCGGAGGGAGCGTTTGACGGCCACGCAATGTTTGAAGGACGCTATGACAGTGTGCGGCTACTAAGCTGTTCTTCGTATTACTACCATCGCTTGTGCATCTACTTCATTGCAGCCACGAAACATTGTCATGGAATGTGTTTGGGGTCTTTCCTGTGCCTCACAAGCTTGTTAAGTGCTAAACATATGCATGTATTCAACCAAACCCTGAAAAGCGTTTGATCTAGTGCAACAAATTAAAAAAAAATAGACTGCAAAGTGGCCCCGCCGTAACTTCACTGTCAAGCGGATCACACGCAATATGCAGAAGGCACACATGTGTGGCAACCTGTCACCCACGGTCGTATTGAGTTCTATTCTAGCTTCCTTGCTCCGTTGTGATAACACTTGCACATTAAGAAAAAGCACACTTGTCTCGACAAGTTCTTTTAAACGCTTTTTGTGTAGGAATGGGGAGATGGTTAAGAAAAATTTGTGTTCGTGTTTTCATTTTTTCTCGAAATAGAAGACGTACTCCCATTCTGAGCCACTTCAAACAAGCCTCCTATCATACTATAAATACCAAAAGCACAATGGGCACAGCACCAGTGTTTTCATGTCTCGTACGTAGTACCAAGCATCTACTTTATCTTCTATCGTCCCGTGCAAACACTTGATAGGGAGGAAAGATAGACATGGAAAGTCAAGAGCCCACTATCGGGTTGTTGCTGCTTGGAATAAACAACGTCCACTCCCTTTCAGGAAACAAAGCAGATGGTACAAGCAAAGATTGGAATACACACATCGCATGGTGCGGCCTTATCGGGCACTCTCACGTGCACACAGCCGCCAACACTGTCCAAAGACAGTGAACTGGACCCTACCTCCATCTTTAGAATTTCGAAGCTTCCGATCTAGCAGTGCAACACGCGACACCGCTTCGTGGAGCCACGAGCTTGCATCCCAATAATGTGAAATATACCTGATGCTACACTCCACTACACGCAAGCGAATAATCACGCGGAAGCCTCAGAGCCTTTTTTCTTTTGTACGCTTATTGTAAAAAGAAGCTGCACTACCCAGCCAGAATGAACCAACTAGCGCAGCAAGTTTGTTCGTCCTACATTGTAGTGTCATCAAGGACGGTATGCCGCACGCATGCCTGAAATAAGCAGCATATAAGTTGTAGTGGTCGATGCCATACAAAATAATATATATAACAGAGAATGTTCTTTCACGGAACAAAAGTATAATATTTATTTCAAAATATAGTAATCCTGCTTTTCAGGAAAATACTTAGTTCATATGCATTGAACACACCGGCCCTACTTTTCTTTTTGAGTTCGGCACCCCAGGAACGGATTCGACGGTAGTAATTCAAAATAATGCATCTGAAAGACTGCTTCTTTTATATGTCGCTTCTTGGGGGAGAGTGTGGGAAAGTGCGCAATAACTTCATAATCACATACACCACCTACCACATGGAGAAAGTGCAAGAACACACGACAGCGAGAAACATTTCCTCAAAAAGCATTTGCGAGGCGTTACATAACAATTGGCTCAGTTATTCACTAACCAGCAGCGGTCGTTCTTCTCCCTATCTGTGATTTATCATGTATTAACTCTTTACTGGGAACTTCGAGAATAGTGCCGAGACCTCGTGGAGGCACATTGAAGTGTACGCCTCAGTCAGTCGCTATTGTTACGGTGCGAAGATGAAGACGATGAGTAACCGCGAAGCGCTTGCGCGTGGAGCTCCTCAGCCATATTGTTTTGGCTGGCTATTCACTGGCGTCAGTATCTATTAAATCTACCCCTCGCTTCCGTCACCCTATCTCGCTTCCGTCACCCTATTATGAGTAACCCTATCTTCGTTGTGTTGACCAAGCCTTATCAATAGCTTTCGAAAACATACTATAGCAGCTAGACATGTTTGCTTTCGTCCGGCAACAGCCGTCCTCTCAAAGAGCTGTTCGGTTAGCAATGCAGGCTACGAGAAACGCCTTAGTGGAGGTCTCTGAATAATTTAGACCACCTGGGGTTCTCTAACGTGCACTAGACATTGCACGAGTACAGGAAAGAGCTTCTTGCATTCGTCTGCATCGAAATGGGACTGGTGCGGCCGAGATTGAAGCCTGGCTTTCAAAATCAGTAGCCGAGTATTTTATCTACTGAGCCATGGTTGGGCTCCCAAAAAGTTGCGGTACAGTCGAAGAAAAGAAGTGATACAAACTAAACTATTCAAAAAGTTCCTATTTCATGTTTTAAAAAGCAAAATAAAAATTTACTGAGCGTGGCAGGTAAGAATGCAAAATATTTCCACGAGCTTTTCGTTAGATCTCCGAGTATAAGTTTGAAGACACAGAGGATGGATCTCGGTGGACGAGAAAGTGTTAGCGACGACGGTATGACAGCCCGCTTGTATTCTGCGGCGCAGCAAGGGGTCCGCTGTTTACAATGTAGCTAGGCATCATTCTGAGCTCAGAAACAGCCTTTCTGGATAGAGGAGAAACGTAAAGGTAGGCAACGCAAGCTTCCCAGCAGAAGCGATAAAGCAGTGTAAAGCGAACGGCAGCAACGTACGCGAGAACATGGAGTGGAAGGAGGGGGGGGGGGGTACTGGCGACAGTATCTTTACAGCGCCATTATGACCTCGCTCTGTCTATCGCTGTTTCGAGCGCTATCTTTTTACGCGTCCACATCCTAAGTAACTAACTGGCTGTTAAGGACATCAGAGGCAAAGCGGGTGCCAGTGGTGATAGGGGAACCAAGCTCGGCCCGGCAACACTACTGAGCCTGAGCATACACTTTTTCGGAACGTGTCAGCTCGGGATTGAGTTCGTCTCGTCTGCCGTCACTGTTGCCCTTGGATACGCCCTGCCGGCACGTTCATAGGCCTCTCGCGCTGCCATCTGGACGCGACAGTGTCTGATTAGGACGCATCGCATATCAATTACAGTGCGGTTTTAGAAAATGGACGTGGAAATGAATATTTGTGCTGGCAACCCGCATAACAGAGAGGCATTGCTCGAGCATGTCTGCGTAATCGTGCCGCTTGTAGACCCCAATTCAGCTTTAATGAGCGTGATGTGGAGTTTCTATTTCATTCATATTTTAGTGTACGATGTGAACTTCGGTTTTTAAACTTATTTGATCGATGAAACACACATTGGCTAATGCAGTGTTCTTTGCTCGGTGTTGTCATTGGAGAAACAGACATGGCTTTTTAGTGCATATAAAATACACCCACTAAAAATGCATGAAATATAATCAGTTCCCTACAAAGAGAGTACGTCGTGTCACTTGGTTTTATATGCGTTGGTGTGTCAGCGAATAAGCGTACATTCACGTAAGCGTCCTTAGTTGAGGTACGAGACGGATTATATTGTGTAGTTGTAAGTGTAATAATAATAATAATAATAATAATAATAATAATAATAATAATAATAATAATAATAATAATAATAATAATAATAATAATAATAATTATTATTATTATTATTATTATTATTATTATTATTATTATTATTATTATTATTATTATTATTATTATTATTGTTATTACTTTCCACTTTAGCAGTCACTGTGGCCAGTTGACGCTAACAATTATTCACTTACCTGGAATTTTCAACGCCAAAAAACGCGTGTGTGTACCCCTCCCTCTTTTGTTCATCCATCACTGTCAGAGGCGCAGCCAGAAAGTTTTTATAGGTGAGGGGGGTCATCCTACCCCGTTTGTCTTTTCATGTGCGTGTTTACATGGGGTTGTACGTACTATATGTAAATACAAAATGCAATACTTTCGGTCGGAGTTTGGATTCCCCCCAATCACTCCCTACCTGCGCCACTCACTACCTTACTACAACACCAATCCGTCATCGGTCACGCCACCCTCAATGTCCCCCAGGGCTCCCTCCTCCCTTTCTTTTATCCTTCTCTCTTATTTGTACCCAGACTTGCTCTTCAAAACTCTTGAAGCGAGGAAAAGTTAGCAAGGCTTGCATGAACACGCAGCTGAGAATGGCACTAGCTGACTTGACGAAGATAAATCCAAGTTGTCGAATAGTTTGTTGCAGCGACATCATTTTATCAACGATTTCTGATCAGTTCAAGCCTCCATCTTCCCCTAAACTTCTTGTTTGTTAGAATTTCTTTAAAGGCCACTCATTTTAGGGTAGCTCTTAAAAAGTTACTGCTGCAAATCCTAGGCGAACAAGAGCGACACTTCTCAATCCGTCCTTTCACAATGGCGTGGCGCGTGCGTCTGTCCCCTAGCGGAAAAGTCGAGAACCGCCTCTTGATCTCGGAGGACATTCGTTCTGGCAAAACCGGTTGTCTCGGCTCCTACCAAAGCCCCACCAAAGCGGAAGAGGGCCGCACAGGTAAATGGGAAAGGCGGATTAGTGCGCCTCGCAGTACAAAGTGCATCGCCGTGTCCATGCAACTGGGCGGGGCGAGAAATGGCACCTACCGTAGATCGTCTGTAAAGCTGTCTTTTTATCGTAAATGTCTGAGTATTCTGTTAATAAAATAAACATAGAAAGAATTACCAGAACTGTTCCGTTTTTTAGGGGCTTGTGGCATTGATCGGCCACGTCGCGATCGGCTTATGATGAAAATCGATGGTTTGACGAAACATCGTCTGGTCGGGAAGAAGAACAAGGCTACCGTACGGTAGCCGAAACGTCATTTTTAATGTTCTAAACCTTTCATTTTGGTCGGCGCTCATTCTTTTCGTTTCCCCGGCTTATGATATACACAGTGCCTTCTTTTTAGAAAATGCAGATATTAAAAAAAAAAAAAACCCTATGACAGTAAGTGACACTTCTCGATCCGTCTCCTGTCCTTTTCTCCTCTCTCCAGTCTCCTTCTACCCGTCGTATTCACGCACGAACTACATGTCGAGGTGAAAATACGTTGCTACAATTAAAATGACATTCGCGCGAATAATTAACAAAAGGTCATCAATTAAAATTTAAATGAATGCTTTGAGGGCAAGCGTTCATATTAGAAAGTTGTAGTGCGTCACAATTTATGGCATACCCACTTTTTAGAAATCACGGAAGCTGCACGTACTTTGAGATGTTCGCCATCGAATTTGAAGGCCGATACTGAAACTAACTGCGCCCGGTGCACAAAAAACGCGACCGCTCTCTTATGTCAGACCGGAATTACCCGCCACAACGAAGGTGATGAAGTTTAAATTACGACGCTCCGCCGCAGAATCTCTTCCGGAAAATCGGCTAGCACTCCAAGATACACGAGTAGACAACTTATTCCTTCGGTTCGGTGTGTGGTTCATTATACGTTTCTTTAACTGTAAACAGGCGCGAAAAGCTATTTAACCTGTTCTATATATATATATATATATATATATATATATATATATATATATACAAGAAAGCGTTGATACGGCATTCAAATTTCTTTCCTTACTTGTCACGTGTAACTCCCGGTCTGACGTAA